>CM075747.1:7500-85000 GCA_037974335.1 Prionace glauca | reverse complement strand
TCCCTACTTTTATATTCAATCCCCCTCGCTATGAAGGCCAGCATCCCATTCGCCTTCCTGACCACCTGCTGCACCTGCAAGCTGGGTTTTTGCGACTCATGCACAAGGACCCCGAGGTCCCTCTGCACCGTCGCCTGCTGCAGTTTTTCGCCCCGTAAGTAATAGTCCTTCCTACCATTCCTCCTACCAAAGTGGACCACCTCACACTTGCCAACATTGAATTCCATTTGCCATTTCCTGGCCCATTCGCCCAGCCTATCTAGATCCTTCTGCAGACTCTCCACACCCTCCGCACAATTTGCCTTTCCCCCAATCTTGGTGTCATCAGCAAATTTCGACACCCTGCACTCGGTTCCCTCCTCCAGATCATCTATATAAATGGTAAATAGCTGAGGCCCCAGCACCGACCCCTGGGGCACCCCACTAGTCACCAACCGCCAATCCGAATAGCATCCATTGACCCCCACTCTCTGCCTCCTATTTGACAACCAATCCTCTATCCACGCTAACACCCTACCCCCAACTCCATGTCCCCTGACCTTCTGCAATAACCTCTTGTGAGGTACCTTGTCAAACGCCTTCTGAAAATCCAGAAAGACCACATCCACCGGCTCTCCTCCATCCACTGCCCTAGACACATCCTCATAGAACTCCAGTAAATTTGTCAGACACGACTTCCCTTTAATGAAACCGTGTTGCGTCCGCCCTATCAAGCAATTCCCCTCAAGATGCCTCGCTATTTCCTCCTTAATGACGGTTTCTAACATTTTACCTACCACAGACGTTAAACTAACCGGCCTATAATTCCCCGCCTTTTGCCTGGCACCCTTCTTAAACAACGGCGTAACATTAGCCGTTTTCCAATCTTCCGGCACTTCCCCGGAATCCAGCGACGTCTGGAAAATAACCACCAAGGCATCCACTATCACCTCCGCCATTTCTTTCAGAACCCTCGGATGCATTCCATCCGGTCCTGGGGACTTGTCCACAATCAGCCCCTCCAGTCTGTCGAGCACCACCTCTCTAGTAACAGTAATGTCATTAAGACCCTCCATTCCTACCACCTTTCCATCGCTAACACCCGGCAAATTATTCACGTCCTCCTCCGTGAAGACAGAAACAAAGAAGTTATTCAAGACCTTAGCCATATCCCTATCCCCTACCACTAGCTCCCCTTTCTCATCCTCTAAAGGACCAACGTTTATCCTAGCCAGCCTCTTCCTTTTTATATATTTATAAAAACTCTTGCTATCCTTTTTTATATTAAGTGCTAGCCCAGCCTCATAGCTTCTCCTACCCTCCTTTATCAATTTCTTTGTCAATCTTTGTTGACATTTAAACCTTTCCCAATCCTCTTCTCGCCCACTGCTCTTAGCTACTCTAAACTTCTCCGCTTTTAATTTAACACTTTCCTTCACCTCCTTCGTTATCCACGGCTTATTACCTCTCCTCCTACTGTCCTTTTTAACCATCGGAATAAATTTCTGCTGAGCACCAAGAAAGATCTCCTTAAAGATCCTCCACTGCTCCTCAGCAGACCTACCTTCCAACGCGTTCCCCCAGTCCACATTCGCCAATTCTTCTCTCATCCTACCATACTCCCCTCTATTCAAACAAAGGACGCGTGTCTGGGAACCCACTTTCTCCTCCTCCATCTGCACCAGAAACTCCACCATACAATGATCACTCTCTCCAAGAGGATCCTTCACCGCAAGGTCCCTAATTCTACCCGCCTCATTACATAGCACCAGATCCAAGATAGCTCGCTCCCTCGTCGGCTCCAACACACACTGTTCAAGGAAATTATCCCGGCAGCATTCCAAGAACTCCTCCTCGAGCCCACCGTGTCCAACATGGGTCGACCAATCAATATGCAGATTGAAATCTCCCATAACTACTGCCGTCCCATTCCTGCACGCTGCACTTATTTGCGCGTTAACAGCCCGCCCCACCTCCAGATCATTATTCGGGGGCCTATAGACGACACCCACTAGCGTCTTCCTCCCTTTTCTGTTCCTAATCTCCACCCACAACGATTCCACTTTCTGCTCCTTGGCTCCGATATCATCCCTTGCTACCACCTTGATACTATCCTTAATCAGCAGAGCTACTCCACCCCCTCTTTCCTCCTGCCTATCCTTCCTGAACACTTGATAACCCTGTACATTCATCTCCCAGTCCCTGTCACCTTGCAGCCACGTCTCTGTAATGGCCACCAGATCGTATCCATTTGTGTCGATCTGCGCCCAATGTTATCATTGGTTCCACAGTAATACTGCACTGTGTGATTCAGTTTCTATGAGACGAATGTGAGAGATGAGTGTTTGAATTGAGTATGTGTAAGATGCGAGGGTGTATGTATTTGAGATGAGAGTCTGTGTGTGTGCAACAGATGTGTGTGAGATGAGAGGGTGTGTGTATGCGCATGTTTGTGTCCGAGAGAGAGAGAGAGATGTGTGTGTCTGTGTGGGATGAGTGCATTTGATAAAAGTGTGTATGTGAGATGAGAGTGTGTGTGAGAGATGAAGGTGTGTATGTCTAATATGAGAATACAGTATTCCGGAAGCCAAAGGAGCAGAAACCGTCCTCCCAATAAAAATGACAAGAAGGTGCTTAGTAAATCAGACACCCAAAGGGACTCAGGATCCTTGTTCAAGATGCTCTTAAGGTTAACATGCAGGTTTAGTTGGCAGTTAGGAAGACAAATGCAATGTTAGTGTTCATGTTGAGAGGGCTAGAATACAACAGCAGGAATGCACTTCTGACACTCTATTAGGTTGTTGTCAGATCCAATTTGGATCCAATGAGCATTTCTGGGCCCTGTATCAAAGGAAGGATGTGCTGGCCTTGGACGGGATGCAGAGGAGGTTCACAAGAATGATCCCTGCAATGAAGAACTTGTTGTACAAGAAATGATTGAGGACTCTGAGTCTGTACTCATTAGAGTTTAGAAGGATGAGGGGAGACCTTATTGACAGGATACTATGATGCCTGGACAGAGTGAACCTGGAGAGGATGTTTCCACTAGTAGGAATAACTAGAACTAGAGGGCTAAAGGGATGATCCTTTAAAACAGGGATGAGGAGGAATTTCTTCAGCCAGAGAGTGATGAATCTGTGGAACTCTGCCACAGAAGGCTGTGGAGACCAGATCATTGAGTGTCTTTAAGACAGAGATAGATAGATTCTTATTAATAAGGGGATCAAGAGTTATGGGGAAAAGACAGGAGAATGGGGATGAGAGAAAACCAGCCATGATTGAATGGTAGAGCAGACTCGATGGGCCGAGTGGCCGAATTCTGCTCCCGTGTCTTATGATCTCATGTCTTATGGTGAGACCTAAGAACTTTTTCAAATAAAATAATTTTCTAATCATAGAAAACATATATATAAAAAATAGAAAAGTATTATACAAATTGTGTTTTCATATTTTGTACCAATTGCATGAAGACTATCATTTTTCTGTGCTGTGTGGCATTTTAAAAGATAGGCTTGTAGACCATTAAAGTAACAATCAAACAAGCAAGAGCTTTATTAGAAATGTATTTACTCTATAGGCTGTAAAGATTGACTTTGTAAATGATGAAATATATCAACAACACATGATTAGATTCTTAGGACTTGATTTTACCATTTTCATTCTAAGTGCTGAATCTGGGCGCAATTCAGATCCAACTTGGAAATCTGCTTTCAGGCACCCCTATTAGCACTTAGCCTGAAAAATATTGTGGGCCCCGTTCGCACAGGACTTAGTGCACCCAAAACGATAGGAGCTCTGAACTACGCACTTTGAAAAAGCGCCCTGTGTCAGATTGTTCCCGGGCCATAGAAAGCGGAGAAAGCAGCTCGGGAGCGAAAAGTGGGAGCGATGGCCCCCACAGACATCATTGTACCCCTTATCCACCCATCATTCCCCACTACCCAGACTGATTGCAACTCCCTGCCTCCCTACCTTTCCACTGATCACCTGCAGAGTGGCAGCGGATCCCTCCACCCCACCAGAGATCCATCTGGCCCCCACTCTCCCCTCACCACTGAGCGATTAGGCCTCCTGCCCCACCCCCCAGAGATACATTTTACCCGCCTCTCTCCTTCCCCCAAGAACAATCTGGCCTCACTCCCCCCTCAGCCCCAGAGGAACATCTGACCTGCCTCCTCTTCCCTCCCCACCCCCCTCACCAGAGAATGATCTGGCCCACCTCTTCCCCCAACCCGACAATGATCGGCCCTCCCCCACCACCAGACAATGACCCCCGTCCCCCCAACCCCACCCCGAGAGCTGTTGGAATCTATGAACTTTCCTCTTCAGCAACTGGAGCATCCCATTCACACTTTTATTCAGCAGGTCCTTTTTAGTGTGATTCTGGATAGGTGAACACGGCAGTAAAGGGGGAAATGCTGATAAAGTTGGGTGGGCAGTTCATTAATTCAATTTAAATGCATGCAAATGTATTTAAATCACCGTTGCACCCGTTTTGGGTGCAAATTGGATCGCGGCCATTCCCGGGGTCTTAGTAAAGTGGTCATCTGCATGGGCGCGGATCGCAGTAATGGCTTCACACCCGACTTCACCACATTTTCGCACCCAAAAACAGGTATAACGCAATGGTAAAATAGAGCCCTTAAAATGCCATTGTCCAACTAGGAACAAGCATGAATACACAACACTTTCCTCCCCCTTCACAACTGAGGTTCCTGCAATGAAACACAATATAACATTAACAATCTAAAATTTACAATCTGAACAATTAATAAACCTGATGGTTAATAGATTAGATATTTCAGAGGACTTTGATTTCTACATTGGATTCGACAAATCTTAGGCAACTGCTTTTTTGTGTTGACACCTTTGGTATTTAGGTTGAATCTGGGTGTCATCTGTAATTGTCTCAATTGGAGGTGATGTTGGATTTAGAAGTTTATTAAATGTTGAAGTGTCCTTAACTGAGTTGATTTCTTCCACGGTTGTTTCTGGTATTGTCAGGTTCTCAGGAGTGTCTAGGTGTCAACTTGGCGTAGTTTGTTATGGACTCTTGGTTGACAGTCTCTGGCAAACTAATTCCAATCTGGAGATCCATCAGTGTTCTCATGGAGATTTGATTGACAATACTTTATTGTGTATGTATGTGCTGACAAAATCAATGCCCATCTCTGCATTTGGCTCGCTGCTAGAGATGAAATGCCAGTGTGCAGCCAGAGTAATTTGCCAGTGGCTGATGATACAAAGAACAAAGAACAACACAGCACGGGAAACAGGCCCTTCAGCCCAACGAGCCCGCGCCACCATCCCATTGTCTCAGTGACCTATTCATGATTTTAGTCTATGCCTAATGTGTGAGGATCAGGGAGGTCCAATATAGGGACAATTTGTTACCCAATCAATCAGCCTAAAAGCACATTTTTGGGATGTGGGAGGAAACCGGAGTACCCGGAGGAAACTCACGCAACCACGGGGAGAACGCGCAAACTCCCACGGACACAGGCCCAAATCCATGTGTCCGCATAGCAACAGAGATAGTCTCTGAGCTGTCATGTTGCCCTCAAGATGGTCCAGTTTACGCACACCAACGACATGAAGCAGTAGGCAACTCCCGAAGCAACATCCAAGAGCAGCCCACCACAACCTGCCGCCCGCATGCCCCTTGCTGGACTTCAATGCCTGTGGAGACAAAAAATTCATTATTAAAAAGACTCTATATCCCTGAATCCCAAGCCTACAATGTTTAGTAAGGCCTGCTATATCCCCCTATATGTAGACCGCTCATGTGGCTGTCCAAGTGACTCTTAAACAACCCTAGCGTGCCTGCTTCCACCACCTTACTCGGCAGTGCATTCCACATCCCCACTACCCTTTGTGTGAAAAAATGCCCTCTAATATTAGTCTTATACCTAGCCCCCCTCACCCTAAGCCCGTGACCCCTCGTTCTATCCATTTCTAATAGCGGAAAAAGCTTACCACCATTTACTCTATCTATCCCCTTCATAATCTTATAAACCTCTATTAGATCCCCCCTCAGCTGATGTCTCTCAAGGGAAAACAGCCCAAGTGCGTTCAATCTTTCCTCGTAAGACAGCCCTTCCATACCAGGCAACATCCTGGTAAATCTCCTCTGCACTCTTTCCAGGATCTCTACATCCTTCCGGTAGTATGGCGACCAGAAGTGGACGCAGTACTCCAGGTGAGGCCTAACCAACGTTCTATACAACTGCAACATCAGACTCCTACTCTTATATTCTATACCCCTTCCTATGAAGGCTAACATACCATACGCTTTCCTCATCACATTCTGCACCTGCACCGACACCTTCAGGGACTTGTGTACTTGCATCCCCAGGTCTCTCTGCGTATCTATACTCCGGATAGTTCTACCTTTTATCGTATAACTCCCCTCCACATTATTCCGGCCAAAGTGCATCACCTCGCATTTCTCCGGATTAAATTCCATTTGCCATCTATCTGCCCAATCTACCAGCCTGTCTATGTCCTGTTGCATTGCCAGGTACTGCTCCTCAGTACCCGCCAATCCAACCATCTTAGTGTCATCAGCAAATTTGCTGATCACACCACCTACCCCCTCTTCCAAGTCATTAATATATACTACAAATAGTAGAGGTCCTAGTACCGAGCCCTGCGGCACCCCACTGGTGACAGACCTCCAATTGGAAAAGGAGCCTTCCACTACTACCCGCTGTCTCCTCCTCCCAAGCCAGTTCTCCACCCATCTACATACCTGGCCTTGTATCCCATGAGCCTTCACCTTTTCTATCAGCCTACCATGAGGGACCTTGTCAAACGCCTTACTGAAATCCATATAGACAACATCAACGGCTTGTCCTTCGTCAACCGTTTTTGTCACCTCTTCAAAAAATTCCACTAGATTTGTAAGGCACGACCTCCCTGTAATGAAGCCATGCTGTGTATCCCTGATCAGATTGCAGCGCTCCAGATACTCATACATCCTATCCTTGAGGATCCTCTCCATTATCTTGCCTATAACTGAAGTCAAGCTCACCGGCCTATAGTTCCCTGGGTTATCCCTCTGACCCTTCTTAAACAACGGTACTACATTTGCAATCCGCCAATCCTCTGTTAGATGATCTGTTAGTAAAATAAATTTCCTACCATATAAGTATTGTTCCCGAAAATGATGCCTGGAGCTTCCTTCATTATCTGTGCGTCGTTCATTTCTGCTTTGTTCAAAGATCTAGATAGAAATGCTATTGGCTGCACAGACAAAGCATACTGTTCATAGAGAAGGAAACGAGAAACTGCAGAATGTAATGTTACAGTCATAGCTAGGGTGTAGAGAAAGATCAGCTTAATGTATGGTAGGCACATTCAAAAGTCTGATGGCAGCAGGGAAGAAGCTGTTCATGAGTCGGTTGGTACATGACCTTAGACTTTTGTATCTTTTTCCCGATGGAAGAAGGTGGAAGAGAGAATATCTGGGGTGCATGAGGTCCTTAACTATGCTGGCTGCTTTGCCGAAGCAGCAGAAACTATAGATAGAGTCAATGGATGGGAGGCTGGTTTGCATGATGGACTGGGCTACGTTCAGGACCTTGTGGTCCTGGGCAGAGCTGGAGCCATACCAAGCTGTAATACAACCAGAAAGAATGCTTTCTATAGTGCATCTGTAAAGGTTGGTGTGAGTCGTAACTGACATACCAAATTTCCTCTCTGTGAGAGCTGAACTAAGCTGCCATTTGGCAGGTGCTAGCAGACAGTATTCTGGCAGTTTGGAGCTGGGAGCAGTGACCTTTATACCCCAGATGACGTACCAAAAACCCCACAATAGGATTGTTTACAGGTCATCAAATGATCAAATTCATATCTAATAGGCTGCTGCTATTCAAATGCCTTTTTAAAATTGATTGGGCAAACTCCAAAAACAACCTGTTATCACAGCAGTGCTTCCCCTTAGCCTCACAATATAATGTTTCACTTAGATCTCTCTACATATTTGCATTTGCACCTGCATTTCTTTTAACTAAGCATAGGAGAAAAATCTATCTTTTTTAACAGACAATGCAGTTTCACAACTCTTAGCATTTTTCCAATTTTTTATAGTTTTACAAACATGAACTTCACAACAATTGAATTAAAAGGCAGAGTGTGATCGGAACACCTCAACTTCCTCCAAACATTCCAAGTGCAGCCAGAATTGATCCCTGGGATTTCTTAGTAATTCACCCAGACATCTTTGTCTACTGTGAGTTACACAATCTCATTAAAACTTTGTCTCCCTTATAAAGGATTTCAAACTTTTCACTTTTGAAGATCAAGTCTCAGAATTCCCTCCAAACCTTGCTCAAGCATGGGCTATCTCAATGACTACTCAACTTCAAAACTTTCAGTCGTGTCTCCGAGACAGTGTTCCCCTGATTTCCTGACTCTGCACTTCAGCTCCAACTCAAGGCAGAACTTTAGCTCTTAAGCCATACCATAGAACATAGAACATTCCAGCGCAGTACAGGCCCTTCGGCCCTTGATGTTGTGCCGACCAGTGAAACCAATCTAATGACCCTCTAACCTAAACTATTCCAATATTATCCATATGTCGATCTAATAACCATTTGAATGCCCTTAAAGTTGGCCAGTCCACTTCTGCTGCAGGCAGGGCATTCCATGCCTTGCTACCCTCTGAGTAAAGAACCTACCTCTGACATCTGTCTTATATTTATCACCCCTCAATTTAAAGCTATGTTCCCCTCGTGTTAGCCATCACCATCTGAGGAAAAAAGCTCTCACTGTCCACCCTATCTAACTCTCTGATCATCTTGTATGCCTCAATTAGGTCACCTCTTAACCTTCTTCTCTCTAACGAAAACAACCTCAAGTCCCTCAGCCTTTCCTCATAAGACCTCCCCACCATACCAGGCAACATCCTGGTAAATCTCCTCTGCACCCTTTCCAATGCTTCTGCATGTTTCCTATAATGCAGCGACCAGAACTGTACGCAATACTCCAAGTGCGGCCACACCAGAGTTTTGTACAGTTGCAACACGATCTCGCGGCTCCGAAACTCAATCCCTCTACCAATAAAAGCTAATTCACCATACGCCTTCTTAACCATCCTATCAACCTGGGTGCCAACTTTCAGGGATCTATGCACATGGACACCGAGATCTCTCTGCTCATCCACACTACCAAGAGTCTTTCCATTAGCCCAATGCTCTGTAATCCTGTTACTCCTTCCAAAGTGAATCACCTCACACTTTTCTGCATTAAACTCCATTTGCCACCTCTCAGCCCAGCTCTGCAGCTTATCTATGTCCCTCTGCAAACTGTAACATCCATCCACACTGTCTACAACTCCTCCGACTTTAGTGTCATCAGCAAGTTTACTAATTCATCCTTCTACACCCTCATCCAGGTCATTTATAAAAATGACAAACAGCAGTGGCCCCAAAACAGATCCTTGAGGTACACCACTAGTAACTGAACTCCAGGTTGAATATTTCCCATCAACCACCACCCTCTATCTTCTTTCAGCTAGCCAATTCCTGATCCAAACTGTTAAATCACCCTCAATCCCATGCATACCAAGCAGAACGTCAATGCTTTAAAGGGTTATCCTTCCCCCAGAAGCCTCCAGCTTGGAGTCATCACCCTTCAGCTGCCTTTTAAGCCCTCTAGGGATTTTCCTGAGTCCTCACTACTTGAAGCCAGCCAACCCACGCCACTTATACTGCTTGGTGTCTCTTTCTCTGTGCCTCTTCCGACTGGTTACTTACCCCACTGGCTCCCACCAGAGGTCTCTCCTCCTGCTGGTGTTCTCCCAGTGGTATCCTCCCACCCTTGACCCCCTTCTCTCTGCCTAAGACCTCTCCTTGTCCTCTCTCCCTGGGTTTCTTCTTTCTGAGATCCTTACCTTTGATCCCAGGATTCCCCATCTCTGGCATCCAAACCTGGGTCTCATGATCAGATATTCGCACCATTTTTCTGTGCAGGGACACTGCTGCTGCTCCAGGTACCTTTAACTGAAGAATACACTAAAACAGAGCATGTGCAACTGTCACCTTGCTGTGCTCTGTGACTACCCAGAATGCTTGGGCCTGCCAGGAATTGCAATCCTCTATCTCTGTCAGGAAACGGGTAAGTAGCTATTACTTAACCTAAGATAAATAGGAGGCTGATCCTCCAGTGTTAATAGGTCTGATCCCCTTGAATACTGGCATTAACAGGGAACTGATCTTCTCTGAGCCAAGAATTCATCATGTAGCCTACTGATTGCAACATATTCATCCAGAAGGGGCATTGTAAAATGAAGTAGATCACATTCTCATCAGTGTGGGTATTGAGGAGGTTAGGGAAGCATGAATGTTTTTCACCCTGGGAAGAAGTCTCACAATACCAGATTAAAGTCCAACAGTTTTATTTGGTAGCAAACGCCACTACCTTTCGGGACTCTGCCCCTTCCTCAGGTGAGTGGGGAGTTCTTATCACAAACAGGGCATATGAAGACACACACTCAGTCTACAGATTACTGATTAGAAGCCAGTCTTCACAGCTAATCAATTCTTAAAAGTGCAGACAATGTGAGTGAAGATAGTATTAAGCACAGGTTAAAGAGATGTGTATTATCTCTAGACAGGACAGTAAGTGAAATGTTGCAAGTCCAGGCAAGTTATGGGGGTTACAGATAGTGCGACATGAACCCAAGGTCCCTGTTGAGACCGTCCTCATGTGTGCGGAACTTGGCTATCAGTCTCTGCTCAGCGATTCTGCGCTGTCGTGTGTCATGAAGGCCGCCTTGGAGAATGCTTACCCGAAGGTCAGAGGCTGAATGCCCGTGATCACTGAAATGTTCACCAACAGGAAGAGAATAGTCTTGCCTGGTGATTGTCGAGCGGTGCTCATTCATCCGTTGTCATTGTGTCTGCATGGTCTCCACATCCTTTCCTGCAGCTTGTCAGGTAGACAACACTGGCCGAGTTGCAAGAGTATGTACCGTGTACCTGGTGAATGGTGTTCTCACATGAGATGATGGCATCTGTATCGATGATCTGGCATGTCTTACAGAGATTGCTGTGGCAGGGTTGTGTGGTATCATTCAGGGTTGTGTGGTATCATTCAGGGTTGTGTGGTATCATTCAGGGTTGTGTGGTATCATTCAGGGTTGTGTGGTATCATTCAGGGTTGTGTGGTATCATTCAGGGTTGTGTGGTATCATTCAGGGTTGTGTGGTATTATTCCACATCATGACTTCCCCACTGGACCCAGCTGAAAAGTAATCATCTGAAAATCATTTGTAAGAATATTTTTTTATAAACAATAGGCTGGTGTTGAACTTGCACATTTCTTTGAGATTATAAGAAGTGAGAATCCTTTGTGCTGAATTTCTGAAGACTGCTGACCTCTAACCCTGCAGGTGAGCCCTGAGGTGAAATTCTGGATTCTGTGTGTTACTGTTTTCCCATCAAACTTCAGTGTGAAGCTCAGGAGAGCATCCTGAGATATTAGAAAATGCTGGAAAAACTCAGCAGGTCTGGCAGCATCTTTGGAAAGAGAAACAGAGATAACATTTTGAGTCGACCGGATGGAATGCATCCGAGGGTTCTGAAAGAAATGGCGGAGGTGATAGTGGATGCCTTGGTGGTTATTTTCCAGATGCGCTGGATTCCGGGGAAGTGCCGGAAGATTGGAAAACGGCTAATGTTACGCCGTTGTTTAAGAAGGGTGCCAGGCAAAAGGCAGGGAATTATAGGCCGGTTAGTTTAACGTCTGTGGTAGGTAAAATGTTAGAATCTGTCATTAAGGAGGAAATTGCGAGGCATCTTGAAGGGAATTGCTTGATAGAGCAGACGCAGCACGGTTTCATTAAAGGGAAGTCGTGTCTGACAAATTTACTGGAGTTCTATGAGGATGTGTCTAGGGCAGTGGATGGAGGAGAGCCGGTGGATGTGGTCTTTCTAGATTTCCAGAAGGCGTTTGACAAAGTACCTCACAAGAGGTTATTGCAGAAGGTCGAGGGACATGGAGTTGGGGGTAGGGTGTTAGCGTGGATAGAGGATTGATTGTCAAATAGGAGGCAGAGAGTGGGGGTCAACGGGTGCTATTCGGATTGGTGGATGGTGACTAGTGGGGTGCCCCAGGGGTCGGTGCTAGGGCCTCAGCTATTTACCATTTATATAGATGATCTGGAGGAGGGAACCGAGTGCAGGGTGTCGAAATTTGCTGATGACACCAAGATTGGGGGAACGGCAAATTGTGCGGAGGGTGTGGAGAGTCTGCAGAAGGATCTAGATAGGCTGGGCGAATGGGCCAGGAAATGGCAAATGGAATTTAATGTTGGCAAGTGTGAGGTGGTCCACTTTGGTAGGAAGAATGGTAGGAAGGACTATTACTTACGGGGCGAAAAACTGCAGCAGGCGACGGTGCAGAGGGACCTCGGGATCCTTGTGCATGAGTCGCAAAAACCCAGCTTGCAGGTGCAGCAGGTGGTCAGGAAGGCGAATGGGATGCTGGCCTTCATAGCGAGGGGGATTGAATATAAAAGTAGGGAGGTCTTGCTGCAGCTGTATAGGGCATTGGTGAGGCTGCAGCTGGAGTACTGTGTGCAGTTTTGGGCGCCGCACCTGCGCAAGGATATTTTGGCCCTGGAGGGAGTGCAGAGGAGGTTTACTAGACTGATACCGGAGTTGAGGGGGTTGAGCTATGAGGAGAGGCTGAATAAACTGGGCTTGTACTCGTTAGAGTTTAGAAGAATGAGGGGAGATCTCATTGAGACATATAAGATGATGAATGGGATGGATAGGATAGAGGTGGAGAGAGACTCTTCCCGCTCAAAAAAGACAGTAGGACTAGGGGGCACAGCCTCAAGATAAAGGGGGGGCGGTTTAGAACGGAGTTGAGAAGGAACTTCTTCACTCAAAGGGTGGTGAATCTCTGGAATTCTCTGCCCGTTGAAGTGGTGGAGGCTGCCTCGCTAAATATTTTTAAGACGCGGGTTGATGGGTTTTTGATAAGAGAGGGGATTAAGGGTTATGGGGAGAGGGCTGGAATGTGGAACTGAGCCACGACAGATCAGCCATGATCTTATTGAATGGCGGGGCAGGCTCGAAGGGCCAGATGGCCTACTCCTGCTCCTATTTCTTATGTTCTTATGTTCTTCAAGATTGAGCAGAAGTAGAAATGTGATGGGTTTTATTTGTTGAAATGGGTGAGGGGGGGGTGTTGGGTAAAAGAAGGGTGTTTATTTTATCCTGATTTATTTAATTTGCCAGCATTTCTCTATTTTCTGTCCAGTTGCTATCAATTGATTTCTGATGAACTGCAGTGACATTAATGCATTTTCTCTTTGTGAAATGAACAGGTCATTGGCCATGGAAGGTATGGGGTAGTCTGGAAAGGGTTACAGGCACAAAGAGAGGTGGCTGTTAAATTGTTCTCTGTCATCAACCATCAGCATTATGCAAATGAAAAGAGTTTTCACTCTCTCCCTCTGATGGAACATGAAAACATTGTGAAGTTTATCGATGCTGGGGAGAGGAAATGCAGGAACACTGTGGACTATTTTCTCGTAACAGAATACCATGCTCAGGTAATCACAGTAACAGCAACATAGCGAATCCACAGGTTTGCTGACGTGTAAAAACAATTAAGATCTCAGATTAATGAGGCCATAAAAATTATTATACGCATCTTTGAGGTTTATTTCTCCAGGGGTAATTTTCAAAAGCAGGGAAGTTGTGTTAAACTTGTGTAAAATCTTGGTTAGACCATATTTGCAGCAGTGTGCAGAGTTTGGTCTCCACATATCTTGGTTGGAATACTCTTGGAGTACTTCGCTACAAAAGGATGTGGTGACACTGCATAAGGTGCAAAAATGATTTACAAGAATGATACCAAAATTGTGAGGTTATAACTATCAGGTTCTTTATTCTAGGAAACATAAGGCTGAGAGCTGAACTAACTGGGATCTTTAACATTAAGGGTTTTGTTAGGGTAGATGCAGAGAAGATATTTCCACTTTTGGAGGAGAGAGAACAGAGCTAGGGAGCCATCAATATAAGATAGTGACTAATTAATCCAATGGGGAATTCAGGAGAGACTTCTTTATCCAGAGAGTGGTGAGGATGTGGAACTCACTGCCACAGACAGTTGTTGAGATGAATAGTATATGTTTATTTAAGGGGAAACTGGATAAACACACAAGAGAGAAAGAAATAGAAGGATATGGTATGAGGGTGGGATCAGTTAGGGCTGGGAGGAGGTTCATGGAATAGGAGCACTGACATGGAAAGGATGAGCCCAGTGGTCTGACTCTGTGCTGTGAGATTCAATGTAACATTTTCCCTCTTGCCTTCTTGGGGGTCAAGATAAAATAAATCAAGTCGCTGAATGATAAAGTGGTCTTAATCTATGTTCTTCAAGAATTATATAAAAATGAGTTTCATTCCAATAGGGATCTCTGTACAGCTACTTAAAAAAACACAGCAGTGACTGGAGAAGCACACTGAAAATGGCACAATCTCTCACCTCAGGTCTGAGCTTTCTTCACACTGAGAACTGGTGCAGGGGTGAGTTCACCATTTCTACAACTATTAAGGTCACAAACAAAACAGAATCGAAGAACTATTATTAATATCGGTAAACAGGAAACAAGAATAAGAGAGGGCCATTCAGTCCCTCCCACAGCAAAAGGAGGCTATTCAACCCTTCTAGTATGTTAGGAACAGGAGGAGACCATCTAGTGTCTCATTGAATCTGTGCACAAGAAGAGGAAGAGGCCATTTGCCACTTGAGCCTGTTACACAGGAACGAGAGGAGACAATTCAGCCCCAGCACTTTTAGGTCTGTTGCATAGGAAATTAAGGGGCCATACAGTACCTTGATCTTGTTGCAGAGGAACAGTAGGAGGCCATTCTGTCCATCAAACCTGTACATAGGAACAGAATGAGACATTTCAGCTTCTCAAGCATGTGGTGATTTGTATCTTTTCTCTATTATCATGGGAATGTAAGAAATCCTTCCTTATCTCTGTAATCTAACCCATAACAAGCTACTCTCCTTCCTAATATAAAAGCAAAATACTATAGGTGCTATAAATCTAGAATAAATCAGAAAATGCTAGAAAAACTCAGCAGACTTGACAGCATCTAGGAGAAGGTGCTGAGGGACAGGAAGAATGCACATTTGGAAGAAAATGGACTAGTTAGTGACAGGCAGCATGGTTTTGTACTGGGAAGGTCATGTCTCACCAACTTGAGTTTTTCAATGAGGCAACAAAGATAATTGAGGGAAAGGCTGTGGATGTAGTTTATGCAGACTTTACCAAGGCTATTGACAAGATCCCACATGGCTAGGTGATACAAAAACTAAAATCACATGGGATTCGGGGTGGGCTGGCTAAATGGGTACAGAACTGACTTGGTTGGAAGGGTGTTTTTCAGAATAGAGATCTGTAGCTAGTGGTGTTCCGCAGGGATCAATGCTGGGATCTCTGTTGTTTGTAGTATATACAAATGATTTGGAGGAAAATGTGGATGGTCTGATTAGTAAGGTTGTGAATGACACGAAGATTGGTGGAATCTCTGGTAGCGCCAGGGATTGTGAAGAGGATACAACCAGATATCGATAGATTGGATACTTGGGCACAGAAATGACAGATGGAGTTTAATCCAGTCAAATGCAAGGCGATGCATTTTAGAGGAACAAATTTAGGTGTGAATTATACTGTAAATGGCAGAACCCTATGGAACATTAACATACAGAGGGATCTTTGCTTGCAGGTTCACAGTTCCCTAAAAGTGGCAACATTGGTGGCCACGGTGATCAAGAAGGTATATATGGCAGGCTTACCTTCATTGGCTGGGGCATTGAGTACAAGAGTTGGTAAATCATATTGCATCTGTATAAAACCTTGGTTAGGCCACATTTGGAGTATTGCGTGCAGTTCTGGTCACCGCACTCCAGAAGGACGTGGAAGCTTTGGAGGGAGTGGAAAGAAGGTTCACCAGGATGTTGCCTGGTCTTGAGAGCATTGGCTATGAGGAGAGGTTTAATAAACTAGGATTGTTTTCATTAGAAAGATGGAGGCTGAGGGGAGACCTAATCGAGGCCGACAAAATGATGAGAAGCATAAACAGGGTGGATAGTCAGAAGTTTTTTCCCAGGGTTCCTGGAATGCCCTGTCAGAGGAGGGGGTGGAAGCAGGCACATTAGCAACACTTAAGAGGCATCTGGATGGGTACAAGAATAGGGAGGGAATAGAGGGATAATGTCTGAGTATGAGCAGAAGGGTTTTTTTAGTTAGGACATCATAATCGGCTTGGGTTTGGTGGTCTGAAGGGCCTAATCCTGTGCTGTACTACCCTTTGTTCTTTGCCTTTGTTCTTTGTATCTGTGGAGTGAGAAACAGAGTTAATGTTTCAAGTCCATATGACTTCTTCAGAGCTCCCTATCCTTCCCAACTGATAAATATGTAATAGTAACAAAAGAGATGATTCTATTTCCCAGGTTTTTACAAACCAGTTGTTGTCCACCGAGATCTAACCAGTCACAACGTCCTGGTGAAGGAAAATGGAAGTTGTGTCATCAGTGACTTTGGTGTCGCGACGGCAATGAGCAGCCATGGAGCAGAAACCTATAAAACCACCTGGGTATACACGGTAAATGAACAAATACATCTACCTCCTGTAGTGCAAAAATTTAACTAGAATTAGAAAGGAACCAAGTGGCACAGAGAGGGGAGCATAAGGTTTCAGAAGAGAAAAGCTGGTTCTAAAGATGTGGAGAAAAGAATGAAGGACAGGATTTTTTTCCTAGAAATGTACTTTATTCATGTGATTTGTAAAGATATGGAATCACACAATTGTCTTAGAATATAAAGGTTATCGTGTCTACTCCAACTCCCTGAATGAGCATTTCATATAGTGCCACTCCCCTGTCTTCTCTGCGTGACCCTGAACATTCTTCCTTTTCAAAAACAGTCCCTTTTTTTTGAATTTCTTGGTTAACCTGCTTCAAGCACATTTTCAGGCAATGCATTCCAGACCCTAACCATGTACTGCACGAAAATCAATTTCCTCATGATGCTTTTGCTTCTTTTACACATTACTTTCATTCTATGTCCTCTTATCTTGATCCTTTTCTTCTGATATATGACAAAGCAGTTCAAATATGATACAAGCAAAGAAAAGTACAGCACAGGAACAGGCCCTTTAGCCCTGCAAGCTCGTGCCAATCATGATAACCTAACTAAACTAATGTTAAATTGTATCTGCCATGCTGATGCACACACACCCAATTTCTGCCCTTGGTCTGTATCTCTCTATTCACTCCCTGTTCATGTATCCACTAGATGACTCTTAAATGTTGCTAATGTGCCTGCTTTCATCACCTCCTCTGGCAGCATGTTCCAGGCACCCACCATTCTCGTTGTGTGAAACCTCTCCCACACATTTCCCTTAAACTTTCCCCCTCTCATCTTGAAACTTGCCCCCTTGTAATTGACACTTTCACCCTGGGAAAAAGCCTTTGACTATCCAACCTGACTATGCTCCTCATAATTTTGTCAACCTCAATCAGGCCTCCCCTCAGCCTCCATTTTTCCAGTGCAAACAATCCCAGTATATTCAAACTCTCCTCACAATCAACAGCCTCAAAACCAGGCAATTACCTGGTGAACCTTATTTGCACTCTCTCCAAAGCTTTCACGTCTTTCTGATAGTGTGGTGACTAGAATTGTACGCACTATGATTTTTCTTAATGACAGGCAGTGACCAGTGGGATACTGCATGGATCTGTGATAGGATCCCAACTGTTCACATTAGAAATTATTTGGAAAAGGGAACTAAATGTATTATCTCCAAATTTGCAGATGATACACAGTTGGGTGGGAGGGTGAGATGTGAGAAGGTTGCAGAGATGCTTTAGTGTGATTTGGACAAATTGGGTGTGTGTGTATCAGCATGGCAGATACAATTTAATATGCATAAATGTTAGGTTATCCGCTTTGCAGCAATAATAGGAAGACGGAATATTAGTTAAATGGGTGTAAATTGAGAGAGGTGAATACTTAGTGAGACCTTGGTTTCCTCGTATATCAGTCACTGAAAATAAACACACATAGTAGGCAGTAAAATTGAACTTCATAACAAGATAATTTGATGACACAAATAGAGATTGTTTAGGGCAATGGTAAGGCTATACCTGGAGTATTGAGTGCAATTTTGGTATCCTTATCTGGGGAAGGATGTCCTCGCTATAGAGGGAGTACAGGCTGATACCTGGGATGGAAGGTCTGTCATATGAGAAGAGACTAAGTTGGTTAGGATTGTATTTATTGGAGTTTAGAAAAGTAGAGGGGATCTCATAGAAACTTATAAAATTTGAACAGGGTTAAACAGGGTAGGTTCAGAAAGAATGTTCCCAATGGTGGGGGAATCCACAACTAGGGGTCATAGTTTGAGGATAAGGGGTAAACTTTTTAGAATGGAGGTGAGAAAAAATGTCTTCATCTGGAGAGTGGTAAATTATGGAATTCACTACCACAGAAAGTAGTTGAGGCCAAAATGTTGTGTGATTACAAGAAGAAATTGGATATTGTTCTTGGGACTAAAGAAATCAATGATTATGAAGGGAAGAGGGATTGGGATATTGAATTTGATGATCAGACATTCTCATTATGAATGGCATAGCAAGCTTGAAGGACCAAATAGCCTATTCCTGCTTCTTGTATCTATGTTTCTATTAAATAGCCGGGCAGAGGTGAAATGTCAGTGTTAGATTTCAGATGATGAAAGGTTTTACCATTGATGGAGTAAATCGGAGTGGAAGTGATGCACTTTCACAGGATGTTAATTCTGTCATAACTCCAAGCACTGATGCTCCAAATATCTTGGACTAAATGGGATGAAGGCTGGGCATGTAAACTTATTCAGGAATCTGACAGCAGTAAATCTGCAAAGGAGCAATAACCTCTAAAATACCGTCATCCGGAAACCCTTAGAGCATAGAAAGCTTCAGCCATTAGGTAGATTACACAAGCATTGGAAAATGTTTATTGATTCAGACAGAAGCATCACTCTTGCATCTGGCTTCCATCTTTCTGCAGGTGGGGACACACCGCTATATGGCCCCTGAAATTCTGGATGGTTCCATTAACCTGCGGGACTGTGTATCCACTCTGAAACAGGCAGACGTCTATTCACTGGCTCTCATTCTCTGGGAAATCTTCATGAAATGTACTGACCTGTTCTCTGGTGAGCAATCAACAAGACAACACAAGTGAATCAAAGGTTAAGGGCTGGGGATGGCAGGTAGCCATATTTGAAGAGTCAAATTGTCTACCTGCTCCAGTTTATTATGTTCTTATGTACAATTAAAAAGGGGTTGGACTTTGACTAAAAACATGAATCAATTCCAACATGCAATTGGAGAAATCTGTTCTCCCTCCTCACCGCACACCCACAATCTGCAGTCTGTAAATATTTTTTAATGTACCATCTCCCATCTTTGATGATGTCCCATGTCATTGGGAGAAAGTCTTCACCAAGTTATACAAAATCACATCTGGCATTATTTATTGTCTAGTCAGCATGTACAAAAGGGTGTGAAAGGTGTTTTGTTATTTTAATTCATTTATGAACCAAACTCTTTCTCTGCCATTCATTCACCATCACTCACTTTGACAAATTAAGAAACTTGCTCCCCTCAATGTCCTTGCCTCATTGTGCCCACAGGTTCATTAGGACGGTCAGCAAAAAGTGGAACAAAGCTGAGAGACACAAGGTTCTCTGGAGAATATGTAAAGAGAATACCTGATGTTCAAATCAGAAACCACAGGAAGAGAAAAATCAAAATTCACATTAATTAATGTAATTGTACCTCGGTGGGAGTTCAATTGCTTTAAGACAAGAGGCTGCAAGTTCAAATTACACTCCAGAGATATAGGAACAATAATCAAACGGTCATGGCAGCCCAGGAAATACCGGATAGTTGGAAGGCCAATACTGAGCGAGAGCTGCACAGTTGAAGGGTCAGTACTTAGTGAGTGTCAATAGTGTGTGAGTGTTTCACTGTCAGAGGGTCAGTGCTGAGGGAGTGCCGCACTGTCAGAGGGTCAGTACTGAGGGAACGCCGCACTGTCAGAGGGTCAGTACTGAGGGAACGCCGCACTGTCAGAGGGTCAGTGCTGAGGGAGTGCCGCACTGTCAGAGGGTCAGTGCTGAGGGAGTGCCGCACTGTCAGAGGGTCAGTGCTGTGTGAGTGTTTCACTGTCAGAGGGTCAGTACTGAAGGAGTGCCGCACTGTCAGAGGGTCAGTGCTGTGTGAGTGTTTCACTGTCAGAGGGTCAGTGCTGAGGGAGTGCCGCACTGTCAGAGGGTCAGTGCTGAGGGAGTGCCGCACTGTCAGAGGGTCAGTGCTGAGGGAGTGCCGCACTGTCAGAGGGTCAGTGCTGTGTGAGTGTTTCACTGTCAGAGGGTCAGTACTGAGGGAGCGCCGCACTGTCAGAGGGTCAGTACTGAGGGAGTGCCGCACTGTCAGAGGGTCAGTGCTGAGGGAGTGCCGCACTGTCAGATGGTCAGTACTGAGGGAATGCCACACTGTCAGAGGGTCAGTGCTGAGGGAGTGCCGCACTGTCAGAGGGTCAGTGCTGAGGGAGTGCCGCACTGTCAGAGGGTCAGTGCTGAGGGAGTGCCGCACTGTCAGAGGGTCAGTGCTGTGTGAGTGTTTCACTGTCAGAGGGTCAGTACTGAGGGAGCGCCGCACTGTCAGAGGGTCAGTACTGAGGGAGTGCCGCACTGTCAGAGGGTCAGTGCTGAGGGAGTGCCGCACTGTCAGATGGTCAGTACTGAGGGAATGCCACACTGTCAGAGGGTCAGTGCTGAGGGAGTGCCGCACTGTCAGAGGGTCAGTGCTGAGGGAGTGCCGCACTGTCAGATGGTCAGTACTGAGGGAGTGCCACACTGTCAGAGGGTCAGTGCTGAGGGAGTGCCGCACTGTCAGAGGGTCAGTGCTGAGGGAGTGCCGCACTGTCAGAGGGTCAGTGCTGAGGGAGTGCCGCACTGTCAGAGGGTCAGTACTGAGGGAGTACCGCACTGTCAGAGGGTCAGTGCTGAGGGAGTG
The DNA here is from genome assembly GCA_037974335.1 of Prionace glauca. Lineage (NCBI taxonomy): Eukaryota > Metazoa > Chordata > Chondrichthyes > Carcharhiniformes > Carcharhinidae > Prionace > Prionace glauca. Next base: position 63,922 of record CM075747.1, on the reverse strand, counting down.
CCGCACTGTCAGAGGGTCAGTGCTGAGGGAGTGCCGCACTGTCAGAGGGTCAGTAATGAGGGAGCGCTGAACTGTCAGAGGGTCGATACTGAGGGAGTGCTGCACTGTCAGAGGGTCGATACTGAGGGAGCGCTGAACTGTGAGAGGGTCAGTGCTGAGGGAGTGCTGCACTGTCAGAGGGTCGATACTGAGGGAGTGCCGCACTGTCAGAGGGTCAGTGCTGAGGGAGTGCCGCACTGTCAGAGGGTCAGTGCTGAGGGAGTGCTGCACTGTCAGAGGGTCGATACTGAGGGAGTGCCGCACTGTCAGAGGGTCAGTACTGAGGGAGTGCCGCACTGTCAGAGGGTCAGTACTGAGGGAGTGCTGCACTGTTGGAAGCTCATTGATCCTTGGGAGCACATCAGAGAGGGAGAAACTAGTGAGAGGAGAGCTGGTGAGTAAGTTACTGTGTTTCTTTTTTAAACTAATGTCTCTAGCTTTTTTTAAATTTTAAACCGGATACAGGAAGTGGTCATAGGGAAGTAGTTTTTTTTCCCTCTGGACCCCCATAAATTGGAAAGGTGAAGAAACCCGATACTCTACACGTGTAGAGTATCCCAACCCACCCCCTCCTCTAACCTAAAAAAGAGAGAGTGACGCTCATTGTTCCTTGGGAGCACAGAAGAGAGGCAGCAATTTGCGAGAGGGGAGCTTGTGGGTGAGTAGAGCGATTTTTAAAACTAACATTACTAGTTTTTTTTAAATTTTGTACCGGAAACCAGAAGGAGTTGCAAAGACACTGGGTAGAGATTTTTTTAACCTTACTATAAATTAGAGCGGTGAGGAATCCCGATACTCTACTTAGGTAGAGTATCCCAACCCTCCCTCCTCCTCTAACCTAAAAAAAGAGAGAGAGAGAAGAGCTCTGACTGAGAGCAGGGAAGTTTGTTTTTGAGTTGCTGTAAAGGCTTTGGCTCACGGGGCCAAAGAGATAAGGGCGAGGCAAGGTAAGTTATAAGTTTTTATTACATTTTTTTCCTCTGGGTTTCTATAATGGGGCAAGTATGGGTATGAGGCCAGTATGTTGTTGCCAGTGCAACATGTGGGAGGTCTTGGGGGCTCCTGGTCTCCCAGACATCCACACCTGTGCTCGGTGTGTGGAGCTGCAGTCCCTACGGAACCAGGTTAAGGAGCTGCAAATGCAGCTCGAGGATCTTCGGCTCATTAGAGAGAGTGAGGAGATAATTGACAGGAGCCATCAGCAAGTAGTCACACCAGGGCAACAGGAAGGAGGAACGTGGGTAACTATTAGGAAGGGGAAACCTCAGGTGATGGAGAGCACGCCGGTGGATGTCCCCCTTCAAAATAAATACTCCTGCCTGAGTACCACTGGGGGGGAACAGCTCTTCCAAGGGAGGCAGCAGTGGCCAGGTCTCTGGAGCTGAGCCAGTATGTCAAAAATTAAAGAGAGCAGAAAGGTAGTACTAATAGGGGACTCCACAGTGAGGGGGGGGGGGGGCGGACAGGCGTTTTTGTGGACGTAGACGTGAGTCGCGGATGGTGGTTTGTCTCCCTGGAGCTGGGATCTGGGATGTCTCTGGGCGTGTCCCAGACATCCTGAAAGGGGAGGGTGAGGAACCGGAGGTTGTAGTGCATATAGGTACTGTTGACAGAGGCAGGAAGAGGGAAGGGGTCATGAAAAGGGATTACAGGGAATTAGGTAGACAGCTGAGAAAGAGGAACACGAAGGTAGTAATCTCAGGATTGCTGCCTGCGCCGCGGGACAGTAAGAGCAGGAATGGAATGAGGTGGAGGGTGAATGCGTGGCTGAGGGACTGGAGCAGGGGGCAGGGATTTCAGTTCCAGGATCATTGGGACCTCTTTAGGGGCAAGTGTGACCTGTACAGTAAAGACGGGTGGCACTTGAATCCCAGGGAGACCAATATCTTGGTGGGAAGATTGGCTAGGGCTACTGGGGAGACTTTAAACTAGAAAGGATTGGGGGAGGGAATAGAGATGAGGTGACTGAGCGCGAGGAGGTTAGCTCCCAAGTAGAGAAGGACTGTAGACAGTATGAGAGGGAGGTTAGACGGGTGATGGAGATGGGAAGCGCCCAGACCGAGGGTCTGAGGTGTGTCTATTTTAATGTCAGGAGTGTAGTGAACAAAGTAGATGAGATTAGAGTGTGGATTGCTGCTTGGGAATGTGATGTGGTGGCCATTACAGAGACTTGGATATCTCAGGGACAGGACTGGGTACTTCAGGTGCCAGGATTCAGATGCTTCAGGAAGGACAGGGAGGGGGGCAAAAGAGGTGGTGGAGTGGCACTGTTGATCAGGGACAGTGTCATGGCTGCAGAGAAGGTGGATGCCGTGGAGGGACTGTCTACAGAGTCTCTGTGAGTGGAAGTTAGGAACAGCAAAGGGTCGATAACTTTGCTGGGTGTTTTCTGTAGGCCACCCAATAGTGACAGGGAAGTTGAGGTGCAGACAGGGAAACAGATCCTAGAGAGATGTAGTTATAACAGAGTTGTCGTGATGGGAGACTTCAATTTCCCAAACACCCACTGGAATATCCCAAGGGTAAGGGGTTTGGATGGGGAGGAGTTTGTTAGGTGTGTTCAGGAGGGTTTCCTGACACAGTATGTGGATAAGCCTACGAGAGGAGAGGCTGTACTTGACCTGGTGCTGGCTAATGAACCAGGACAGGTGACGGATCTCTCGGTGGGAGAGCATCTCAGGGATGAAGATCATAATTCTATCTCCTTCACGATAGCATTGGAAAGAGATAGGATCAGGCAGGCTAGGAAAGTGTTTGTCTGGAGTAAGGGGAAATATGAAGACATCAGGCAGACAATTGGACGAATAAACTGGAAGGAGGTGTTCTTGGGAAAAAGTACTGAAGGAAGGTGGCGGATATTCAAGGAATGTTTGACTGGAGCTCTGCATGACAACGTTCTGATGGGACAAGGAGGTTTTGGTAGGTGCACGAAGGTGGTGGTGAACCTGGTCAGGAAGAAAAGAAAGGTGTATAAAAGCTTTCAGGGAGCTAAGGGATGTTAAGGATCTTGAGGAGTATAAGGCTTGTAGAAAGGAGCTTAAAAGGGAAATTAGGAGAGCCAAAAGGGGACATGAGAAGACCTTGGCGAGTAAAATTAAGGAGAATCCCAAGGCCTTCTACAAATATGTGAAAAGTAAAAGGATGAGAAGTGAAGGGATAGGACCTATAAAAGGTGAAGGGGGAAAAGTCCGTGTGGAACCAGAAGAAATGGCAGAGGTGCTTAATGAGTACTTTGCCTCGGTATTCACGGTGGAAAGTGATCTGGGAGGTTGTACTACAGGTTTGTGGCAGACTAAAAAGATTGAGTATGTGGACGTTAAGAAAGAGGATGTGTTGGAACTTTAAATTCTGTCAAGATAGATAAGTCACCAGGACCGGATGAGATGTACCCCAGGATACTGTGGGAGGTGAGGGCAGTGATTGCAGAGCCCCTGGCGATGATCTTTGCATCGTCGATGGAGATGGGAGAGGTTCCGGAGGATTGTAGGATTGTGGATGTGGTTCCTATTTTCAAGAAAGGGAACAGAGATAGCCCGGGAAATTACTGACCGGTGAGTCTGACCTCAGTGGTTGGTAAGTTAAAGGAGGGGATTCTGAGGGACAAGATTTATGAGCATTTAGAGAAGTTTAGAATGATCAGGAATAGTCAGCACGGCTTTGGTAAGGGCAGGTCATGTTTTACGAGCCTGGTTGAGTTCTTTGAAAATGTGACTGAACACATTGATGAAGGAAGTGCTGTGGACATAGTGTACATGGACTTCAGCAAGGCGTTTGATAAGGTTCGCCATGCAAGACTTCTTGAGAAGGTGAGAGGGCATGGGATCCAAGGGCCTTTGGCCTTGTGGATCCAGAACTGGCTTGCCTGCAGAAGGCAGAGAGTGGTTGTGGATGGGGCTTTTTCTGAATGCAACTGTACACATCTCTGGTGCGGCCGCACTTGGAGTTTTGTGTGCAGTTCTGGTCCCCACATTACAGGAAGGATGTAGAGGCTTTGGAGAGGGTGCAGAGGAGGTTTACTAGGATGTTGCCTGGTATGGAGGGGAGATCCTATGAGGAGAGATTGAGAGATTTGGGGTTGTTTTCGCTGGAAAGAAGGCGGCTAAGAGGGGATCTCATTGAAACATATAAGATGATTAGAGGTTTAGACAGGGTAGATAGTGATAGCCTTTTTCCTAGGATGGAGAAAGCTAACACGAGGGGGCACGATTTTAAATTAAGGGGGGGTAGTTATAGGACAGATGTCAGGGGTAGGTTCTTTACCCAGAGGGTGGTGAGGGACTGGAATGCCCTGCCAGCTGCAGTTGTAAATGCACCTAGTTTGGGGGCGTTTAAAAGATCTGTGGATAGGTTTATGGATGAAAAGGGATTGGTTTAGGCTAGTGGGTCATTGTTTTGTAACTGGTCGGCGCAACATCGTGGGCCGAAGGGCCTGTTCTGCGCTGTAATGTTCTATGTTCTATGTTCTATGTTCTATGAATGGAGGTCAGTCACCAGTGGGGTGCCCCAGGGATCTGTTCTGGGGCCCTTGCTGTTTGTCATTTTCATAAATGACCTGGATGAGGAAGTGGAGGGATGGGTTAGTAAGTTCACCGACGATACAATGGTTGGTGGTGTGTGGATGGTCTGGAGGGATGTCAGAAGTTGCAGCGTGACATAGATAGGATGCAAGACTGGGCGGAGAAGTAGCAAATGGACTTCAACGCGGATAAATGTGTAGTGGCCTGTTTTGGCAGAACCAACGGGATGAACGAGTACACTATCAAGGGCAGGAGTCTTAGCTGGGTTGAAGAGCAGAACATAGAACATAGAACACTACAGCACAAACAGGCCCTTCGGCCCACGAGTTGCGCCGATCACATCAACCCCACCAATCTATAGACCTATCTATAACCCCCAATCCCATTAAACCCCATATACTCATCCAGAAGTCTTTTAAAAGACCCCAGCAAGTTCGCCTCCACAACCACTGACGGCAGCCGATTCCATTCACTCACCACCCTCTGAGTGAAAAACTTACCCCTAACATCACCTCTGTACTTCCCTCCCCGCACCTTAAATCTGTGTCCTCTCGTAGCGACCATTTCAACCCGGGGAAATAGCCTCTGAGAGTCCACCCTATCTATTCCTCTCAACATTTTATAAACCTCTATCAGGTCGCCTCTCAACCTTCGTCTCTCCAGGGAAAAGAGACCCAGTTCCCTCAACCTATCTTCATAAGGCATGCCTCCCAGTCCAGGCAACATCCTTGTAAATCTCCTCTGTATCCTTTCAATAGCTTCTACGTCTTTCCTATAGTGAGGCGACCAGAACTGCGCACAGTACTCCAAATGAGGCCTGACAAGGGTCTTATAAAGTTGCAGCATTACCTCCCGACTCCTAAACTCAGTCCCTCGATTTATGAAGGCCAGTTCACCATACGCCTTCTTGACCACCTCTTCCACCTGCGAGGCTGATTTAAGAGTCCTGTGGACCCGGACCCCAAGATCCTTCTGCTCTTCAACACTACTCAGACTCCTGCCCTTGATAGTGTACTCGTTCATCCCGTTGATTCTGCCAAAATGGACGACTACGCATTTATCCACGTTGAAGTCCATCTGCCACTTCTCCGCCCAGTCCTGCATCCTATCTATGTCCTGCTGCAACTTTTGACATCCTTCCAGACCATCCACAACACCACCGACCTTCGTGTCATCAGCGAACTTACTTACCCATCCCTCCACTTCCTCATCCAGGTCATTTATGAAAATGACAAACAGCAAGGGTCCCAGAACAGATCCCTGGGGCACCCCACTGGTGACTGACCTCCATTCAGAAAAAGACCCATCCACAACCACTCTCTGCCTTCTGCAGGCAAGCCAGTTCTGGATCCACAAGGCCAAAGGCCCTTGGATCCCATGCCCTCTCACCTTCTCAAGAAGTCTTGCATGGGGGACCTTATCAAACGCCTTGCTGAAGTCCATGTACACTACGTCCACGGCACTTCCTTCGTCAATGTGTTCAGTCACATTATCGAAGAACTCAACTAGGCTTGTAAGGCACGACCTGCCCTTGACAAATCCATGCTGACTATTCCTGATCATGTCAAACCTCTCCAAATGGTTGTAAATCTTGTCCCTCAGAAGCCTTTCCATCAGCTTACCAACCACTGAGGTCAGACTCACCGGTTGGTAATTTCCCGGGCTATCTCTGTTCCCTTTCTTGAAAATAGGGACTACATCCGCAATCCTCCAATCTTCCGGAACCTCTCCTGTCTCCATTGACAACGCAAAGATCATCGCCAGGGGCTCTGCAATCACTTCGTTGGCCTCCCACAGTATCCTGGGGTACATCCCATCTGGTCCCGGCGACTTATCTATCTTGATAGAATTCAAAAGTTCTAACACATCCTCCACCTTAATATCCACAAACTCAATCTTTTAGATTGAGAAGGATCTTGGGGTCCGGGTCCATAGGACTCTTAAATCGGCCTCGCAGGTGGAGGATGTGGTCAAGAAGGCGTATGGTGTACTGGCCTTCATTAATCGAAGGATTGAGTTTAGGAGTCGGGAGGTAATGCTGCAACTTTATAAGACCCTTGTCAGACCCCACTTGGAGTACTGTGCGCAGTTCTGGTCGCCTCACTACAGGAAGGATGTGGAAGCTATTGAAAGGGTGCAGAGGAGATTTACAAGGATGTTGCCTGGATTGGGAGGCATGCCTTATGAAGATAGGTTGAAGGAGCTGGGACTCTTTTCCCTGGAGAGACGAAGGTTGAGAGGCGACCTGATAAAGTTTTATAAAATGTTGAGAGGAATAGATAGGGTGGATTCTCCGAGGCTATTTCCCAGAGTTGAAATGGTCGCTACGAGAGGACACAGATTTAAGGTGCGGGGAGAGAAGTACAGAGGAGATGGTTAGGGGTAAGTTTTTCACTCAGAGGGTGGTGAGTGAGTGGAATCGGCTTCCGTCGGTGGTGGAGACGAACTCGCTGGGGTCTTTTAAAAGACTTCTGGATGAGTATATGGGATTTAATGGGATTGAGAGTTACAGATAGTTCTATGGCTTGATAGGTATAGATGTGATCGGCGCAACTTGTGGGCCAAAGGGCCTGTTTGTGCTGGAGTGTTCTATGTTCTATGAATTTCCTCTGCACCCCCTCCAGTGCAATCACATGCTTTCTATAATGTGGCAACCAGAACTCCAGACAGCACTCTAGCTGTGGCCTCACTAAAGTTCTCTACAGCTTCAACATGACTTCCCTGCTTATGTAATCTGTGCCTCAATCGAAAAAGGCAAGTGTCCCACATGCCTTTTTCACCACCCTACTAACATGTCCTTTTGCCTTCAGTGATCTGTGGGCAATCACGTCAAGGTCCCTTTATTCGACAAAACCTCCTAGTGTCCTGTCATTCTTTAAGTAGTTCCTTGTCAAATTACTCCTTTCAAAGTACGTCATCCCACACTTTTCAGCGTTAAATTCCATCCACCACTTATCTGCCCGTCTGCCCATTCCATCTATATAAGAACATAAGAACATAAGAAATAGGAGCAGGAGTAGGCCATCTAGCCCTTCGAGCCTGCCCCGCCATTCAATAAGATCATGGCTGATCTGTCGTGGCTCAGTTCCACATTCCGGCCCTCTCCCCATAACCCTTAATCCCCTCTCTTATCAAAAACCCATCAACCCGCTTCTTAAAAATATTTAGCGAGGCAGCCTCCACCACTTCAACGGGCAGAGAATTCCAGAGATTCACCACCCTTTGAGTGAAGAAGTTATCACGTACACACTTCAGGAAATCTACTCCATCCAGGTCCTTAGTACTGTGTATATTCCATTTAATGTTGCCAAAGTTGAAATAACCTAATGTAATAATCCTACTGTTATTGTTTTTACACACCTCCACAAACTGGGCAGATATTTGCCCCTCAATATCCCTCTGACTATCTGGGGATCTATCATAAACACCTAACAATGTGGTTGCCCCTTTTTATTCTGAAGCTGCACTCACAAAGCTTTATTTGATGCTCCTTCCAAGATATAATCTCTCCTTTCTGTAGTAACTGACTCCTTAACTAACAAAGCAATGCTTCCTCTTCTTTTACCTACTCCCCATCTTGCCTGAAGATTCTATATTGCGGAATGTTGAGTTGCTAATCGTGTCCTTCTTTCAACCATGATTCTGTAAGGGCTGCGGTATCACAATTTCATGTATCAATCGTCGCCCTCAACTCATCCATTTTACCTGCAATACCCCTGACATTAAAGTAGAGATCATCCAGTCTGGCCTTGCTCCCTTGAATTTTACAGCTGCATTCCCTGTGACTTGATTGTTTTACTGTACGATTCTGTGCCCTTATTTTGCTAACAGTCTGTGCCCCTTCCCTTGCCAAATTTGCTGGGCAATGGTCTCAAGAGATTCCTAGTTCTCTTGCTCTGTTGGTATACCCTTCCTGCCTGTGGAGTCTGAATCTGCATTGTGACCATTTCTTTATGTGTGCTAACCACAATACTTTATCTCCTTCCAGATGCTGCCAGACCTGCTGAGATTTTCCAGTGATTTCTCTTTTGGGTCCACGATATTCTCTGCCTCATGGATGTTCCACAGCCACTGCTCCAGCTCCTAAACATAGGCTTCCAGAAGCTGCAGCTGGAAACACTTCCTACACACATGCTAGCCCTTGGCACAGGAAATGTTTCCAGTTTCCACATAAAGCATGAGGATCACTTCATGGCTTTGAGGTCTCCTGCCATGCCTTACACTTTTAAATTAAACCTTTTGTCAACTAATATCAGTTACACTAAGGCCCTTCTTTCCTGGTCCTCATTATTGAAGAATATAGCCCTTACAAACTATAAACCACAAAGAGACCTTACAATCTATAAGGGATTAAAATAATAAATACTTACTTGATCTCAGCCCTTGCTTACCAATCTGCTCTCTCCCTTGCAGCCTCTACTCCTGCAGCAGGGCAAGACCAATCTCTGAAAATTAGTAAGTTAGAAAGCCAAAAAAGCAAAAAGCACTTCTTCCTTTCTGCATTGCATTCCTACTGTGTTCCAAATTCCCAGATAACCACACTGACTCTGGCTGTGTGCCATACTGTGTTCTCTCCCACTGCTCATGCACAAAGCTAACTGATTAAATATCTGTCTATCTTAACCTTGAACACATGTAACGACCCAGCCTCTGCAAAACACAGCAAAGAATTCCACAGATTCACTACTCTGTAAGAGAAAACAGTTCTCCACTTGTGTGTTTTAAAGTCAGTTCTGCAATGGCATTGGACAATCCAATTAGGATGTGGAAGCTATTGAAAGGGTGCAGAGGAGATTTACAAGGATGTTGCCTGGATTGGGTGGCATGCCTTATGAGGATAGGTTGAGGGAGCTAGGTCTCCTCCCTGGAGAGACGAACATAGAACACTACAGCACAAACAGGCCCTTCGGCCCACGAGTTGCGCCGATCACATCAACACCTACCAACCTACAGACCTATCTATAACCCTCAATCCCATTAAACCCCATATACTCATCCAGAAGTCTTTTAAAAGACCCCAGCGGGTTCGCCTCCACAACCACTGACGGCAGCCGATTCCATTCACTCACCACCCTCTGAGTGAAAAACTTACCCCTAACATCACTTCTGAACTTCCCTCCCTGTACCTTAAATCTGTGTCCTCTCGTAGCAACCATTTCAACCCGGGGAAATAGCCTTTGAGAGTCCACCCTATCTATTCCTCTCAACATTTTGTAAACCTCTATCAGGTCGCCTCTCAACCTTCGTCTCTCCAGGGAAAAGAGTCCCAGCTCCCTCAACCTATCTTCATAAGACATGCCTCCCAGTCCAGGCAACATCCTTGTAAATCTCCTCTGCACCCTTTCAATAGCTTCTACATCTTTCCCATAGTGAGGCGACCAGAACTGCGCACAGTACTCTAAATGAGGCCTGACAAGGGTCTTATAAAGTTGCAGCATTACCTCCCAACTCCTAAACTCAATCCCTCGATTAATGAAGGCCAGTGCACCATACGCCTTCTTGACCACCTCCTCCACCTGCGAGGCCGATTTAAGAGTCCTGTGGACCCGGACCCCGAGATCCTTCTGCTCTTCAACACTACTAAGACTCCTGCCCTTGATAGTGTACTCGTTCATCCCGTTGGTTCTGCCGAAATGGACGACTACACATTTATCCTTCAAACGAAGGATGAGAGGCGACCTGATAGAGGTTTATAAAATGTTGAGAGGAATAGATCGGGTGGACTCTCAGAGGCTATTTCCCCGGGTTGAAATGGTCGCTACGAGAGGACACAGATTTAAGGTGCGGGGAGGGAAGTACAGAGGAGATGGTTAGGGGTACGTTTTTCACTCAGAGGGTGGTGAGTGAGTGGAATCGACTGCCGTCAGTGGTGGTGGAGGTGAACTTGTTGGGGTCTTTAAGAGATTTCTGGATGAGTATATGGGGTTTAATGGGATTGAGAGTTACAGATAGGCCTAGTAGGTATGGATGTGATTGGTGCAACTTGTGGGCCGAAGGGCCTGTTTGTGCTGTAGTGTTCTATGTTCTGTGTTCTATCCTGAGTGAGTGCTGCCTTGGCAGAGAGTCAGTACCAGAGAAGTGCTGCAGTGTCAGAGGCTCAGTATTGATGGATTGGCACACGTTTGGCGGCTCAGTAGTATTTGAGTGTTGCACTAAGACAGTGAATACTGAGGGAGTGCCGCACTGTCAGAGGGTCAGTGCTGAGGGAGTGCCGCACTGTCAGAGGGTCAGTGCTGAGGGAGTGCCGCACTGTCAGAGGGTCAGTACTGAGGGAGTGCCGCACTGTCAGAGGATCAGTACTGAGGGAGTGCCGCACTGTCAGAGGGTCAGTTCTGAGGGAGTGCCGCACTGTCAGAGGGTCAGTACTGAGGGAGTGCTGCACTGTCAGAGGGTCAAGTACTGAGGGAGTGCTGCACTGTCAGAGGGTCAGTACTGAGGGAGTGCTGCACTGTCAGAGGGTCAGTTCTGAGGGAGTGCCGCACTGTCAGAGGGTCAGTTCTGAGGGAGTGCCGCACTGTCAGAGGGTCAGTACTGAGGGAGTGCCGCACTGTCAGAGGGTCAAGTACTGAGGGAGTGCTGCACTGTCAGAGGGTCAGTACTGAGGGAGTGCTGCACTGTCAGAGGGTCAGTGCTGAGGGAGTGCCGCACTGTCAGAGGGTCAGTACTGAGGGAGTGCCGCACTGTCAGAGGGTCAGTGCTGAGGGAGTGCCGCACTGTCAGAGGGTCAGTTCTGAGGGAGTGCCGCACTGTCAGAGGGTCAGTACTGAGGGAGTGCCGCACTGTGAGAGGGTCAGTACTGAGGGAGTGCCGCACTGTCAGAGGGTCAGTGCCGAGGGAGTGCCGCACTGTCAGAGGGTCAGTACTGAGGGAGTGCCGCACTGTCAGAGGGTCAGTGCCGAGGGAGTGCCGCACTGTCAGAGGGTCAGTGCTGAGGGAGTGCCGCACTGTCAGAGGGTCAGTGCTGAGGGAGAGCCGCACTGTCAGAGGGTCAGTGCTGAGGGAGCGCCGCACTGTCAGAGGGTCAGTGCTGAGGGAGAGCCGCACTGTCAGAGGGTCAGTGCTGAGGGAGTGCTGCACTGTCAGAGGGTCAGTACTGAGGGAGTGCCCCACTGTCAGAGGGTCAGTACTGAGGGAGTGTTGCACAGTCAGAGGGTCAGTACTGAGGGAGTGCCGCACTGTCAGAGGGTCAGTGCTGAGGGAGTGCCGCACTGTCAGAGGGTCAGTACTGAGGGAGTGCTGCACTGTCAGAGGTCAGTACTGAGGGAGTGCCGCACTGTCAGAGGGTCAGTACTGAGGGAGTGCTGCACTTTCAGAGGGTCAGTGCTGAGGGAGTGCCCCACTGTCTGAGGGTCAGTACTGAGGGAGTGCTGCACTGTCAGAGGGTCAGTACTGAGGGAGTGCCCCACTGTCAGAGGGTCAGTACTGAGGGAGTGCCCCACTGTCAGAGGGTCAGTACTGAGGGAGTGCCGCACTGTCAGAGGGTCAGAGCTGAGGGAGTGCCGCACTGTCAGAGGGTCAGTGCTGAGGGAGTGCCGCACTGTCAGAGGGTCAGTACTGAGGGAGTGCCCCACTGTCAGAGGGTCAGTACTGAGGGAGTGCCGCACTGTCAGAGGGTCAGTGCTGAGGGAGTGCTGCACAGTCAGAGGGTCAGTACTGAGGGAGTGCCCCACTGTCAGAGGGTCAGTACTGAGGGAGTGCTGCACTGTCAGAGGGTCAGTACTGAGGGAGTGCCGCACTGTCAGAGGGTCAGTACAAATGGAGTGCAAGTGCTGTTGGAGTACCAGTACTGATGGTGTTCTGCACTGTTGGAGAGTCAGTATTGAGAGACTGATGCACTATCGATTCACACTGACCTGTGTCCCTGCTCCTAAACTCCCTCCTGCCGACACTTTGGTCCCCCATTTATTCCACAGTGTGTTTGGTTTCCTACAGGTGGGTCAGTGCCTGAATTCCAGGCCGCATTTGAAGCTGAGACTGGGAGCAACCCAACATTTGAACAGATGGTGACAATTGTGTCGATATTGAGACAGCGACCTAAATTCCCAGCGAGCTGGAAGGAATGCAACATGGTTTGTAAATAAAGCATTGGAATTGATGAGTTGAATGGCCTTCACCTGGGCCAGAATGGTTCTGTGATCATTTCTGTATGTTTGTAATCTCTTAACCTTTATCATACTGAAAATGATATAGATCAAACTCACAACTAATAACTTAGAACATCCACCCATTTTGTCTAAACTACAAATAATTTGAGCCACAAGGTATTAACAAAACAAGAAATTGCATTAATCAGTAAGAACCATTGTCCTAGAATATTCAGTGTGAATCAGTTGGATTGAAATATTCAGTTTAGATCCGTGCAATATGAATATATGATGCAGACCTGTGGGTTTGGAATATCCATGTCTGGGTCAGCATCCAGTGGAAGATTAATGTCATGGTGTAGCCATGTGGTTCAGTGTCGTGGAAAATCATTACGATCAGTATTCTGGAATATTTGGTGAGTGTCAGTGGGATTGGAATATTCAGTGTGGATTGGTGTCCTGGAACAGCCAGTGAAATGTTGATGTACAAAGGGACCTATAGATAGAATTGGTACATAGAATCCTACAGTGCAGAAGGAGGTCATTTGGCCCATCAAGTCTGCACCAACCACAATCCCCAGGCCCCATGACCCCCTGCATTTACCCTAACTTCACCCAAGCTGGGAATTGAACCTGGGTCCTGGCGCTGTGAGGCAGCAGTAATAATCACTATGCCACCATGCTGCCCTATACCAATTATTGAAAGGAAACAGGCAGGTACACAAGCAATTAAGAAGATAAGAAGGCAGTAGGACTAGGGGGCACAGCCTCAAGATAAAGGGGGGGGGGGCGGTTTAGAACGGAGTTGAGGAGGAACTTCTTCACTCAAAGGGTGGTGAATCTCTGGAATTCTCTACCCGTTGAAGTGGTGGAGGCTGCCTCACTAAATATTTTTAAGAAACGGGTTGATGGGTTTTTGATAAGAGAGGGGATTAAGGGTTATGGGGAGAGGGCGGGAAGGTGGAACTGAGCCACGACAGATCAGCCATGATCTTATTGAATGGCGGGGCAGGCTCGAAGGGCTAGATGGCCTACTCCTGCTCCTATTTCTTATGTTCTTACAAATGGTATGTTGACCTTCATTACAAGAGAACTTGAGTACAGGAACAAGAATGTCTGACTGCACATCTATGGGGCCTTGGGGCCTGATTTTACCATTTTGATTCTAAGTGCTGGGCAGACTTGAATCTGGCAGTGTTTCAGATCCCTTTTAGACCCGTTTTCAGGAGCTCCCATGCGCACTCTGCCTGAAAAAATATCAGTGATTCCGAATAGTGCTGCAGAAGCCTGTGGGCAGGGTTTAATGTGCCCAAAACCTGCAGCTCTGATCAGCGCCTGCAACTGCACATACTCACAAAAAGATAGAATGCTGCACCCCTACCACATCGTGCCCAGGCTAGATAATGCCCCCCCTTGGTCCCCACAGACATTGCCCCATCCCCACAACATTACTGACCTCTTTCAGCCCCACCTGCCTGCCAGCCAAACCCATCATGGCCTCCTTCCCCCCAACAATCTCAGCCAGAGAGGCAGCGGACCCCCCATTCACCCTCACTCATCTCAGGCAGAGAGGCAGCGGACCCCCCATTCACCCTCACTCATCTCAGGCAGAGAGGCAGCGGACCCCCCATTCACCCTCACTCATCTCAGGCAGAGAGGCAGTGGACCCCCCATTCACCCTCACTCATCTCAGGCAGAGAGGCAGTGGACTCGTGAAAGCTCGTGCTATCAAATAAGCCTGTTGAACTTTAACCTGGTGTGTGAGATGACATCTCAGGCAGAGAGATCCCTCCTCCCCCCTCCACCCTACAGATATCAGGCAGGATGATCTCCCCACCCTGGACCCTCCTACACAAGGCCCCTATCTCCTCCATACTCTGATGGCTGTGTGACACCTCCCTCTCTCTCCCCTGTCCCTCGTCATTGAAAGAAATCTCACAACACCAGGTTAAAGTTCAACAGGTTTGTTTGGCAGCACCAGCTTTCAGAGCCTCAGGCTCCTTCTTCAGGTGAATAAGGACTTGTGTTCATAAACAGGGCAAATAAAAACACAGACTCAATTTACAAGATAATGGTTGGAATTTGATTCTTTACAGGTAATCAAGCCTTAAGGTACAGACAGTGTGAGTGGAGAGAAGGTTAAGCACAGGTTAAAGAGATGTGTATTGTCTCCACCAGAACAGTTTGTGAGATTTTGCAAGTCCACGCAAGTTGTGGGGTGACAGATAGTGTGACGTGAACTCAAGATCTCGGTTGAGGCCATCCTCATGTGCAGAACTTGGCTATCAGTTTCTGCTCAGTGACTCTGCGCTGTCGTGTGTTGTGAAGGCCGCCTTGGAGAACACATACATGAAGATCAGAGGCTGAATGCCTGTGACTGCTAAAGTGTTCAACTGGAAGAGAACACTTCTGCCTGGTGACTGTTGAGTGGTGTTTATTCATTCGTTGTCATAACATCTGCATGGTCTCCCCAGTGTACCATGCCTTGGGGCATCCTTTCCTGCAGCGTATCAGATGGATAACGTTGGCGGAGTTGCCAGAGTGTGTACCGTGTACCTGGTGGATGGTGTTCTCATGTGAGATGATGGCATCCGTTCGATGATCCGGCATGTCTTGCAGAGGTTGCTGTGACAGGGTTGTATAATGTCGTGGTCACTGTTCCCCTGGAGGCTGGGTAGTTGCTGACAATGTATGTTTGAGGTTGTGTGGGAGTGTGTGGCTGGGGGAATTGGGGAGCTGTGACTGTGGGGAGAATGTGGCTGGGGGAATTGGGGAGCTGTGACTGTGGGGAGAATGTGGCTGGGGGAATTGGGGAGCTGTGACTGTGGGGAGAATGTGGCTGGGGGAATTGGGGAGCTGTGATTGTGGGGAGAATGTGGCTGGGGGAATTGGGGAGCTGTGATTGTAGGGAGAATGTGGCTGGGGGAATTGGGGGGGCTGTGATTGTGGGGAGAATGTGGCTGGGGGAATTGGGGAGCTGTGATTGTGGGGAGAATGTGGCTGGGGGAATTGGGGGGGCTGTGATTGTGGGGAGAATGTGGCTGGGGGAATTGGGGGGGCTGTGATTGTGGGGAGAATGTGGCTGGGGGAATTGGGGGGGCTGTGACTGTGGGGAGAATGTGGCTGGGGGAATTGGGGGGGCTGTGATTGTGGGGAGAATGTGGCTGGGGGAATTGGGGAGCTGTGACTGTGGGGAGAATGTGGCTGGGGGAATTGGGGAGCTGTGATTGTGGGGAGAATGTGGCTGGGGGAATTGGGGAGCTGTGACTGTGGGGAGAATGTGGCTGGGGGAATTGGGGGGGCTGTGATTGTGGGGAGAATGTGGCTGGGGGAATTGGGGAGCTGTGACTGTGGGGAGAATGTGGCTGGGGGAATTGGGGAGCTGTGACTGTGGGGAGAATGTGGCTGGGGGAATTGGGGAGCTGTGACTGTGGGGAGAATGTGGCTGGGGGAATTGGAAGGTTATGGACAATGACTATTGATGTATTAGGGGTAATCAGCGTTCCATAATCTTTACATGTGTTCCTCTCCATCTGCCTGCCACCATTAGTGTGGCAACATGGCTTTTTCTATGCAAGCAATTAATCTTGCTGTCCTTTTGCTTGCTGCTGGAGGTGAGGAGGAAGAGCTGGAGGAAGTATTGTGCGCACAGGAGGTTTGGGCCTTAACACATCCAGGATCAGAGGGAGATGACCACCAGAGGCAGGAGGTGGGCGCCATTCACCTGGAGGGGGGAGTGCAGAGTGTGGGGAGTGTAGGAGAAGGAGGGAGCAGAGATCTCGGCAGCTCCGTGCACAAGTGGCCTTTGAGCAGATGGCGAACACAGTGTGCCACCGACATTCCTGACTCCGAAAGGAAACCGTGCAACATCATGCAGCCTTTTCCAGGATCTGGCACCCAGAAGCTTGGGGGCAGGAGGGGGGCACCCACTCTCAGTGGCTGTCAAATTGATGGCAGCTCTAAACGTCTAGGTGCCTGGTTCTTTCCAGACACCGAGTGGAGTCGTCTGTGGCATCTCCCAATCTGCTGTGCACACTGTGAGAGGCAGGTCACTGAAGCCCTGTGTCCGACCTGACCCGTTCATCAACTTCAACTTACACCAGGCGCAGCAGGAAGTCCGGACTGCAGGATTCGCAGCCACTGTGGGGGTGCCTAATGTACAGGGGGCAATCAGCTGTACATACATCACCCTCAATACCCCCCCTACAGAATCAATGAAGATTTATAAGCGGTTCTTGAGGCGTTCCACTCAGGAAGGGGTTCCAGTCCCTCAATGTTTAGCTAGTGTGCAACCACAACATGTCTATTATGCAAATCTGTGCCAGACATCCAGGCAGAGTGCATGACAGAGTGCATTGTCAGTGGCTCACATATCCTGGAGGCATTTAAGGAGGAGTCCAAGCTGCGAGGTTGGCTCCTGGGTATTATTAGTTACTCGCCTCCGTGGAGGCCTGTGTCTGAAGCAGAGACCCTCTGTAATGAGGCCCTTGTTGCCAGCCACATGATAGTGTCCTCGAGATGCAATTCCGGTGCTTGGATCAATCTGGTAGGCCCTCCAGTACAGCCCAGTGATCTGTTCCCATATAGTGGTCATGTGCTGTGCCTTACACAATCTGGCTCGACAGAGAGGTGACATATTGGAAGCGGAGAACATGGAGGCAGACCAGCTGGGGAGGATGACCAGTAGGAGGAGGAGGAATACGATGAGGAAGAGCATGCCGAGGAATACCAATCGAGAGCTGGCTGCCCAAACGAGGCATGTGAGGGCACCAAGGGAGGCCCTGATAACCAGGAAGTTCACTTGCTAGGGGTTTATGTTCCCCCCCTCCCAAATTCCCTCTACATCCTGCATCCGAGGGTTCTGAAAGAAATGGCGGAGGTGATAGTGGATGCCTTGGTGGTTATTTTCCAGACGTCGCTGGATTCCAGGGAAGTGCCGGAAGATTGGAAAACGGCTAATGTTACGCCGTTGTTTAAGAAGGGTGGCAGGCAAAAGGCGGGGAATTATAGGCCGGTTAGTTTAACGTCTGTGGTAGGTAAAATGTTAGAAACCGTCATTAAGGAGGAAATAGCGAGGCATCTTGAGGGGAATTGCTTGATAGGGCGGACGCAACACGGTTTCATTAAAGGGAAGTCGTGTCTGACAAATTTACTGGAGTTCTATGAGGATGTGTCTAGGGCAGTGGATAGAGGAGAGCCAGTGGATGTGGTCTTTCTGGATTTTCAGAAGGCGTTTGACAAGGTACCTCACAAGAGGTTATTGCAGAAGGTCAGGGGACATGGAGTTGGGGGTAGGGTGTTAGCGTGGATAGAGGATTGGTTGTCAAATAGGAGGCAGAGAGTGGGGGTCAATGGATGCTATTCGGATTGGCGGTTGGTGACTAGTGGGGTGCCCCAGGGGTCGGTGCTGGGGCCTCAGCTATTTACCATTTATATAGATGATCTGGAGGAGGGAACCGAGTGCAGGGTGTCGAAATTTGCTGATGACACCAAGATTGGGGGAAAGGCAAATTGTGCGGAGGGTGTGGAGAGTCTGCAGAAGGATCTAGATAGGCTGGGCGAATGGGCCAGGAAATGGCAAATGGAATTTAATGTTGGCAAGTGTGAGGTGGTCCACTTTGGTAGGAGGAATGGTAGGAAGGACTATTACTTACGGGGCGAAAAACTGCAGCAGGCGACGGTGCAGAGGGACCTCGGGGTCCTTGTGCATGAGTCGCAAAAACCCAGCTTGCAGGTGCAGCAGGTGGTCAGGAAGGCGAATGGGATGCTGGCCTTCATAGCGAAGGGGATTGAATATAAAAGTAGGGAGGTCTTGCTGCAGCTGTATAGGGCATTGGTGAGGCCGCAGCTGGAGTACTGTGTGCAGTTTTGGGCGCCGCACCTGCGCAAGGATGTTTTGGCCCTGGAGGGAGTGCAGAGGAGGTTTACTCGGCTGATACCGGAGTTGAGGGGATTGAGCTATGAGGAGAGGCTGAATAAACTAGGCTTGTACTCGTTAGAGTTTAGAAGAATGAGGGGAGATCTCATTGAGACGTATAAGATGATGAATGGGATGGATAGGATAGAGGTGGAGAGACTGTTCCCGCTCAAAAAAGACAGTAGGACTAGGGGGCACAGCCTCAAGATAAAGGGGGGGCAGTTTAGAACAGAGTTGAGGAGGAACTTCTTCACTCAAAGGGTGGTGAATCTCTGGAATTCTCTGCCCGTTGAAGTGGTGGAGGCTGCCTCGCTAAATATTTTTAAGAAACGGGTTGATGGGTTTTTGATAAGAGAAGGGATTAAGGGTTATGGGGAGAGGGCGGGAAGGTGGAGCTGAGTCACGACAGATCAGCCATGATCTTATTGAATGGCGGGGCAGGCTCGAAGGGCCAGATGGCCTACTCCTGCTCCTATTTCTTATGTTCTTATGTTCTTATATTGTCACATCAAAGTGGTGGGTCTGGGTACTCTGTGTTAGTGAGTTTTTTGGCAGGCAGGAGGGTGATGACGATTCGCTAAGCACCGTTATGATGATGCCTTGGTGAAAACTAGTCTGACTCCTACTTGAGCTCTGCATGAATGCTGGCACCTGGGCCCACGTCTGTACAGTGCTTTTCTGGTTGGCGGTTGGTGACTAGTGGCATCAGGGATCGGTGTTGGGGCCTCAACTGTTTACCATTTAGATAGACGAGGGGACTGAGTGTAGGGTGACAAAATTTGCTGATGACACAAAGATGAGTGGAAAAGCGAATTGCGTGGAGGGCATGGAAAGTCTGCAGAAAGATTTGGATAGGTCGGTGAGGATCTGGCAGATGGAGTATAACGTTAGCAAATGTGAGGTTATTCACTTTGGAAGAAATAATAGTAGCAGGGATTATTATTTAAAGGGTGAAAAACTGCAGCAGGCGACGGTGCAGAGGGACCTCGGGGTCCTTGTGCATGAGTCGCAAAAACCCAGCTTGCAGGTGCAGCAGGTGGTCAGGAAGGCGAATGGGATGCTGGTCTTCATAGCGAGGGGGATTGAATATAAAAGTAGGGAGGTCTTGCTGCAGCTGTATAGGGCATTGGTGAGGCCGCAGCTGGAGTACTGTGTGCAGTTTTGGGCGCCGCACCTGTGCAAGGATATTTTGGCCCTGGAGGGAGTGCAGGGGAGGTTTACTAGGCTGATACCGGAGTTGAGGGGGTTGAGCTATGAGGAGAGGCTGAATAAACTGGGCTTGTACTCGTTAGAGTTTAGAAGAATGAGGGGAGATCTCATTGAGATGTATAAGATGATGAATGGGATGGATAGGATAGAGGTGGAGAGACTCTTCCCGCTCAGAAAGGACAGTAGGACTAGGGGGCACAGCCTCAAGATAAAGGGGAGGCGGTTTAGAACAGAGTTGAGGAGGAACTTCTTCACTCAAAGGGTGGTGAATCTCTGGAATTCTCTACCCGTTGAAGTGGTGGAGGCTGCCTCGCTAAATATTTTTAAGAAACGGGTTGATGGGTTTTTGATAAGAGAGGGGATTAAGGGTTATGGGGAGAGGGTGGGAATGTGGAACTGAGCCACGACAGATCAGCCATGATCTTATTGAATGGCAGGGCAGGCTCAAAGGGCTGGATGGCCTACTCCTGCTCCTATTTCTTATGTTCTTATGAAAGGATATATTGGCCTTGGAGGGAGTACAAAGAAGGTTCACCAGGCTGATACCGGAGATGAGGGGGTTAGCTTATGAGGAGAAATTGAATAGACTGGGCCTGGAGTTTAGAAGGCTGAGGGGGGATCTTATAGAGACTTACAAGATAATGAAGGGGCTTGATAGGGTAGAGGTAGAGAGATTCTTCCCGCTTAGAAAGGAAACCAGAACTAGGGGGCACAGCCTCAAAATAAGGCAGGGGCAGTTTAGAATGGAGTTGAGGAGGAACTTCTTCACTCAAAGGGTGGTGAATCTCTGGAATTCTCTGCCCATTGAAGTGGTGGAGGCTGCCTTGTTGAATATATTTAAGTCACGGGTAGATAGGTTTCTGATAGACAGGGGAATTAAGGGTTACGGGGAGAGAACGGGAAAGTGGAACTGATCCACGACAGATCAGCCATGATCTTATTGAATGGCGGGGCAGGCTCGAAGGGCTGGATGGCCTACTCCTGCTCCTATTTCTTATGTTCTTATGTAGTGGGATCTAAAACCTCCATACAGGACCCTGGGGCGGGTGGGGTGGGGGACAGGACAGAATCGCTCATGGGGTCTGGGGAACAATGCCTTCCTTTGCTCAGTGACACAGCATTGAGGGACCTCCTCAACTAACATCAAGATGAAGCTTCGCTCAGGTGGTCATCAATGGAAGAGGATTCATAATTGAGTCAAATTAGTCACAGGTGGGCAGTGAAAAAACAGTTATTTACAATAACAGTGTTTAAATAAAATGTTCTAACATAAAAACCTGTGAACAGAAACATTAAGGTGCTTAAATATCTTTCTAATCAGTGCAAGCCTTCACTCATGCATCTCACTGCAACTACAATTCCCGAACTTTATGTGGCCAGCCACTATATCTCAGTGACTTCCCAAATGTCCATGGAAGATGAAGTGGGCCAGCTGCCTATGTCACCCCTGCAGCCCAGTCCTCCTGCTGCTCCTGGTCAGGGTTGAAGTTGGTGAAGTGACCGGCCCGGGACACACAGGGACCTCAGTGACTTGCCTCAGTTCTTGGGTCACTGCCAAGAGGAGGGGAAAGAAGCAAGTGGGGGGAAAATCCCCTGGGGCTGTTCCCCTCCAAAATAGGTTTTCGGTCCTGGAGGCTACAGTTGAGGAGGGATCAACTGGGGATAGCCAAAGGGAGCAGGTCTCTGGGGATGAGCCTACTGTAAAAGCTCAGGTGGTTAGGGGTAGCCAAAGATTAGGTCTTGTAATTGGGGACTCCACCGTTAAAGGGACGGATAGGAGAGTCAGTAACAATGATAGGAACTCAGGGCTGGTGTGTTGCCTACCAGGGGCTGGGGTCCAGGATGTCTCAGAGAGGATATTCAAGACTCTCAGGGGAGAGGGGGATCAACCCCAAGTTATTATTCATGTGGGGACGCATGATATAGGAAGGCTAAGGGAAGGGGACATTAAACAGAGATTCATGGAGTTGGGGTGGAAGCTAAAGGCCAAGACAGACAGAGTGGTTATCTCTGGACTCTTGCCTGTGCCACGGGATAGTTTAGAGAGGAATAGAGGGAGGGAAAGCTTGAACTCGTGGCTGAGGGGATGGTGCAGGAGGGAGGGGTTTAAGTACTTGAACAATTGGGGCTCGTTCTGGGGAAGGTGGGACCTTTATCAGAGGGATGGGATTCACCTGAACCAAAGGGGAACAAATATCCTGGGAGGTAAATTTGTTAAGGTTATGCAGAGTGGTTTAAACTGATTCAGAGGGGGGGTGGGATCCTGAGTAGAGGGGGTGAAAGTGAGGGGGGCGTAGATGGGGACTGCAATGCCCGGCATTGCGGGAGAGGGGCGGAACAGGGTTTGGAATGTGGTTTGAAATGTGTATACTTTAATGCGAGGAGTATTCGCAATAAGGTGGATGAACTTGCAGCGTGGACCAGTACCTGGGACTTCGATGTTGTGGCCATTTCAGAGACTTGGATAGAGCAGGGTCAGGAATGGATGTTGCAGGTCCCGGGGTACAAATGCTTTAATCGGAGTAGACAAGGAGGTAGAAGGGGGGGTGGGGTAGCATTATTGGTCAAGGACTGTATCTCAGTGTCAGAGAGGAACTTTGATGAGGACTTGTCTGTTGAGGTAATATGGGCGGAGATTAGAAATAGGAGAGGAGAGGTCACCCTGTTGGGAGTCTTTTATAGACCTCCAAAAAGTTCTAGGGAGGTTGAGGAAAGGATTGCGGAGACGATCCTTGTTAGGAGTGAAAGTAATAGGGTGATTGTTATGGGGGACTTTAACTTTACTCATGTAGATTGGAATTGCTACTGCTCTGGCTCGTTAGAGGGGTCAGTTTTTGTTCAAAGTGTGCAAGAAGGTTTTTTGACTCAGTATGTAGATAGGCCGACGAGAGGTGAGGCTATATTGGATTTGGTGCTCGGTAATGAGCCAGACCAGGTACTAGACTTGGAAGTTGGTGTACAGTTTGGGGATAGTGATCATAATTCGATTACGTTCACCTTAGTGATGGAAAGGGATAGGCATGAACCTCGGGTCAGTAGTTTCAGCTGGGGGAAGGGTAATTATGAGGCTATTAGGAGAGAATTAGGAAGCATTGGTTGGAATGGGAGATTACAGGGACTGGGAACATCCGAGATGTGGAGATTTTTCAAGGAGCAGCTATTGCGGGTCTGTGATAAGTATATCCCTGTCAGGCAAGGAGGATTTGGTAGGCCCAGGGAACCGTGGTGCACCAAAAAAGTTGATTCGTTGGTTAGGAAGAAAAAGGAGGCTTATGTTCGGATGAGGCTTGAGGGCTCAGGTAGTGCATTAGAAAGTTTTAGATTGGCTAGGAGGGAGTTGAAGAGGGAGTTAAGAAGGGCCAAAAGAGGGCATGAGATGATTTTGGCTGATAGGATTAAGGAGAACCCTAAGGCGTTTTACAGGTATGTCAAGAACAGAAGGTTGGTTAGGACAAGATTAGGGCCAGTTACAGACAGTAGAGGGAAGTTGTGTGTGGAACCGGAGGAGATTGGAGAGGCGTTGAACCAATATTTCTCTTCGGTGTTCACGCAAGGGGACAGGAATGTAGCTGAGGAGGACACTGGGGTGCAGGGGTGTGAAATAGATAGTATTGCAGTTGATACGGGGGATGTGCTGGATATTTTAGAGGGTTTGAAAATAGATAAGTCCCCTGGTCCAGATGGGATTTACCCTAGGATTCTTTGGGAGGCAAGAGGGGTGATTGCGGAGCCTCTGGCTCTGATCTTCAGGTCGTCGTTAGTCTCTGGTATTGTACCAGAAGATTGGAGGACAGCAAATGTTGTCCCATTGTTTAAGAAGGGGAGAAGGGACTTCCCTGGGAATTATAGACCGGTGAGTCTTACTTCTGTGGTGGGTAAGGTTTTGGAAAGGATTATTAGAGACAGGATTTATAGTTATTTGGAAAGTAATGAGTTGATTAGAGATAGTCAGCACGGTTTTGTAGCGGGTAGGTCATGCCTTACTAACCTTATCGAGTTCTTTGAGAAAGTGACCAAAGAGGTGGATAGGGGTAAGGCAGTTGATGTGGTGTATATGGATTTTAGCAAGGCGTTTGATAAGGTTCACCATGGTAGGCTTCTGCAGAAAATGCAGATGTATGGGATTGGGGGTGATCTAGGTAATTGGATCAGGAATTGGCTAGCAGATAGGAGACAGAGAGTGGTGGTTGATGGGAAATATTCGTCATGGAGTTCGGTTACAAGTGGTGTGCCTCAGGGATCTGTTTTGGGGCCACTGCTGTTTGTAATTTTTATTAATGATCTGGATGAGGGTATAGTTGGGTGGATTAGTAAGTTTGCTGATGACACCAAAGTCGGAGGTGTGGTAGATTGTGAGGAAGGGTGTCATAGTTTGCAGGATGACTTAGAAAGGTTGCAGAGCTGGGCTGAGAGGTGGCGAATGGAGTTTAATGTGGAGAAGTGTGAGGTAATTCATTTCGGTAGGAATAACAGATGTGTTGAGTATAGGGCTAACGGGAGGACTTTGAATAGTGTGGAGGAGCAGAGGGATCTAGGTGTATGTGTACATAGATCCCTGAAAGTTGGGAATCAAGTAGATAAAGTTGTTAAGAAGGCATACGGAGTTTTGGCGTTTATTGGTAGGGGGATTGAATTTAGGAGTCGTAGCGTCATGATGCAACTGTACACATCTCTGGTGCGGCCGCACTTGGAGTTTTGTGTGCAGTTCTGGTCCCCACATTACAAGAAGGATGTAGAGGCTTTGGAGAGGGTGCAGAGGAGGTTTACCAGGATGTTGCCTGGTATGGAGGGGAGATCCTATGAGGAGAGATTGAGTGATTTGGGGTTGTTTTCGCTGGAAAGAAGGCGGCTAAGAGGGGATCTCATTGAAACATATAAGATGATTAGAGGTTTAGACAGGGTAGATAGTGATAGCCTTTTTCCTAGGATGGAGAAAGCTAACACGAGGGGGCACGATTTTAAATTAAGGGGGGGTAGTTATAGGACAGATGTCAGGGGTAGGTTCTTTACCCAGAGGGTGGTGAGGGACTGGAATGCCCTGCCAGCTGCAGTTGTAAATG
Source organism: Prionace glauca (assembly GCA_037974335.1). Classification (NCBI taxonomy): domain Eukaryota; kingdom Metazoa; phylum Chordata; class Chondrichthyes; order Carcharhiniformes; family Carcharhinidae; genus Prionace; species Prionace glauca. The sequence continues at coordinate 39,096 of CM075747.1, read as the reverse complement.
CACCTAGTTTGGGGGCGTTTAAAAGATCTGTGGATAGGTTTATGGATGAAAAGGGATTGGTTTAGGCTAGTGGGTCATTGTTTTGTAACTGGTCGGCGCAACATCGTGGGCCGAAGGGCCTGTTCTGCGCTGTAATGTTCTATGTTCTATGTTCTATGTTCTATGCCTCACACAGGCGGCACAGCAGATTGGGAGATGCCACAGACATCTCTGCTCGGGGTTTGGAAAGAACCAGCCGCGTAGCAGTGGTCAACTTGACAGCCACTGAGAGTGGGTGTGGCCCCTCACACCCCCAGCCTGGAGATGCCAAATCCTTCAACAGGTTGTATGGGTATTGCATTGTCTCCTTTCGGAGTCACGGATGTCAGTGCAAACTGTGTTCGACATCTGCTCAAAGGCCACTCATGCACAGAACTGCCAGAGTCTCTGCTCCCTCCTTCTCCTATGCTCCCCCGCCCCTGGGTGAATGGCAGCCACACCCTGCCCCTCACCCATCTCCCTCTGATCCTGGATGTAGTAAGGCCGGGACCTCCTGTGCACACAACACTTCCTCCTCCTCCTCCTCCTCAGCTCCAGCAGCAACCAAAACGACAGCAAGATCAATTGCTTGATTAGAAAAAGCCATGTTGTTGCGCTCATGGTGGTGGGGGTGGGGGTGGGTGGGGGGGGTGGGGGTGGGGTTGGAGAGGAACACATGTAAAGATTATGGATCGCTGCTTGCCCCTAATGCATCAATAGTCATTGTCCATAACCCCCCAATTCCCCCTGCATCATACTCCCCATAATCACAGCCCCAATTCCCCCACCCACATACTCCCCACAATCACAGCCCCCCAATTCCCCCACCCACATACTCCCCACAATCACAGCCCCCCAATTCCCCCACCCACATACTCCCCACAATCACAGCCCCCCAATTCCCCCACCCACATACTCCCCACAATCACAGCCCCCCAATTCCCCCACCCACATACTCCCCACAATCACAGCCCCCCAATTCCCCCACCCACATACTCCCCATAATCACAGCCCCAATTCCCCCACCCACATACTCCCCATAATCACAGCCCCAATTCCCCCACCCACATACTCCCCACAATCACAGCCCGTTACAAAGTTGAGAGGCTGTAGCAGTGCAATTTGCACGGGCTTTCAGCTGGAAGTGACCTAGAACCCAGCAGTACTGCAAGACCCGAGGTCAGTGCTGAGACCCAGGTCCGTGCTGCAAGTTGGATATCGGAGACCCTGCTGAGCAACAATCCCCCCCCACCCCACACACTTGCAGACCCGCCTACCAACAACACACTCGCAGAACTGCCCATTCCCCACATACTCACAGAACCCCCCCCTTCCCCACACACTCACAGAGCCCCCCATCCCCCACACACTCGCAGAGCCCCCATCCCCCACATACTCACAGAACCCCCTCTTCCCCACACACTCACAGAGCCCCCCATTCCCCACATACTCACAGAACCCCCCCCTTCCCCACACACTCACAGAGCCCCCCATCCCCCACACACTCGCAGAGCCCCCCATCCCCCACATACTCACAGAACCCCCTCTTCCCCACACACTCGCAGAGCCCCCCATTCCCCACATACTCACAGAACCCCCCCTCTTCCCCACACACTCGCAGAGCCCCCCATTCCCCACATACTCACAGAACCCCCCCTCTTCCCCACACACTCACAGAGCCCCCCATCCCCCACGCACTCGCAGAGCCCCCCCATACACATGCAGCGTCCCTATCCCCCATGCACTTGCAGAACTCCCCCACCCCCTACACACCCACAGAACCTTCCACCCCCACACACACTCGCAGAATCACCACCGCCCCGAGGCAGAAAATGGCCACAACAACAGGACACCCATGAGCAGCAACACTACACACTCACTCACCTCTTCACTAAGCCTCACGGATGGAGTGCCTGAATTGGACTTTTATTGAGCATGTCTGATTCGCGCCAATTCATGATTGGCTAACGTGGTGGTAAAGGGGGAAATGCTGGTGACGGTGGGTTTTCAACCCATTAATTCAATTTAAAGGGATTCAAATGCATTTAAATTGCCATCGCAGCCATTTTGGGCACAGTGCCAGTCATGTTAGGCACTTGGTGAAGGGGGAACAGAGGTGGTTGCGAATTGCTATTCACCTCATGTCCTACTTTGTCAAGTTTTTGCACTCAAAAATGGGCACAACCTAATAATTAAATTGGGCCCATCCTAGAATACAGTATGCAGTTTTTGCCCCCTTATCAAAGAAAAAATATACTTGCCAAAGAAGTGCATGTCAAAAGTTCAGCAGACTGATTCCTGGGATGACAGGCTTATTGTATGAAGAGACATTGGGTCAACCAGGTCTGTATTCACTGGAATTCAGAAGAATGAGGGAGATTCACAATGAAATGTTTAATTATACAGATTCCATGCAGGGATGATATTTTTCTTTCGGTCAGCACAATTAATCTTTGTTTTTTATTTAGTCTTGTCTGGCAGTTGTTCTTTGAGTGTTTGAGTAGATTCCTGCACTAAATTAAACCCTCTCCCTGATTCTGTTTGATTTTCAGTGTGTATTGGAAACTATCAGAGATTGCTGGGACCATGATTCTGATGCCCGCCTTACAGTTCAGTGTGTGGAACAGAGGCTGAAGAATTTTATCGAACAATCGCAGCAGGAGCTGCCAGTTAACCTACATGAAAAGTGATTGAATTTAACAGTGTGAATCTATATCTCAGTTGTCTATCTGCAACAGTTAATTGCAAAATTTCTATCGATAGGTATTGCACCCTATACATTGATGACTATACATTCAATTCTCTGTCTGTCTTTCTAATTCTGCCTTTCAAAAATTCCACTGTTGTGTTTGATCACTGTCATACGACCTTTCTCCTGTGCTTGATTTTCCTTAGTTAGAGGTGCTTTGTGATGTGCTACTGTTCCTGAAGTGTATTGATCCTGTAGTCTCTGAGATATGTATGTATAAAATAAATCAGTTTATCCTGCTGTTTATCTTATTTAGTTTGAGTTTCCTGTGGGACAACATTTTTAGTTCACTAAGGAATTGTCCGGGGCACACCTGTTTGACTGCCATTGGAGAACTTCCCCTGCTTTCCAGTTGTGGCCATGGGATATTAGTAAGTTTGCGGATGACACAAAGGTTGATGGATTTGCAGATGGCAATGAGGACTGTCAGAGGATACAGCAGGATTTAGATCGGTTGGAGACTTGGGCGGAGAGATGGCAGATGGGGTTTAATCTGGACAAATGTGAGGTAATGCATTTTGGAAGGTCTAATACAGATGGGAGATATACAGTAAATGGCAGAACCCTTAAGAATATTGATAGGAAGAGGGATCTGTGTGTACAGGTACACAGGTCACTGCAAGTGGCAATACAGGTGGAGAAGGTAGTCAAGAAGGCATACGGCATGCTTGCCTTCATCAGCCGGGGTATTGAATTTGGACCATAAGACATAGGAGCTGAATTAGGCCACTCGAGTCTGCTCTGCCATTCAATCACGGCTGATGTTTTTCTCATCCCCATTCTCCTGCCTTTTCTCCCTAACTGCTGATCCCCTTATTAATCAAGAACTTATCTATTTCTGTCTTAAAGACACTCAATGATCTGACCTCCACAGCCTTCTGCGGCAAAGAGTTCCACAGATTCGCCATTCTCTGGCTGAAGAAATTCTTCCTCATCTCTGTTTTAAAGGATCTTCTTTAGCTCACTGGTTCTAATTTTTCCTACTAGTGAAAACATCCTCTCCATGTCCACTCTATCAGGCCTCGCAGTATCCTGGAAATTTCAGTAAGATCCCCCTCGTCTTTCTAAACTCCAACAAGTACAGACCCAGAGTCCTCAATCGTACCTCATACAACAAGCTCTTCATTCCAGAGGTCATTCCAAGGCCAGCACATCCTTAGATATGGAGGCCAAAACTGCCCACAATACTCCAAATGGGGTCTATATAGCCTCAGACGTACATCCACCTGCCCTTGTCTTCTAGCCCTCTCAACATGAATGCACACATTTCATTTGCCTTCTTAGCTGCCGACTGAACCTCCATGTTAACCTTAAGAGACTCTTGAACAATGACTCCCAAGTCTTTTGTGTTTCTGATTCCCTAAGCATTTTCCCATTTAGAAAATAGTCTATGCCTCCTTTCCTCCTTCCAAAGTGCACAATCTCATACTTTCCCACATTGTATTCCGTTTGCCACTTCTTTGCCACTCCCCTAACTTGTCCAAGTCCTTCTGTAGCCCCCCTGCTTCCTCAATACTACCTGTCCTTCTGCATATCTTTGTATCATCTTAGCAAGAATGCCTTTAGTTCCTTCCTCCAAATCGTTAATGTATATTGTAAAATGTTGTGGTCCCCTGACCCCTGAGGCAAACCACAGTCACTGGCTGCCATCCTGAAGAAGACCCCTTTATCCCCACTCTCTGCCTTCTGCCAGTCAGCCAATCCTCTATCCTTGCCAGGATCTTACCCTTAAGACCATGGGCACTTAACTTAAGAACATAAGAAATAGGAGCAGGAGTAGGCCATCTGGCCCTTCGAGCCTGCCCCGCCATTCAATAAGATCATGGCTGATCTGTCGTGGATCAGTTCCACTTTCCCGCTTTCTCCCCTTAATTCCCCTGTCTATCAGAAACCTATCTACCCGTGACTTAAATATATTTTGCGAGGCAGCCTCCACCACTTCAACGGGCAGAGAATTCCAGAGATTCACCACCCTTTGAGTGAAGAAGTTCCTCCTCAACTCTGTTCTAAACCGTCCCCCCTTTATCTTGAGGCTGTGCCCCCTAGTCCTACTGTCTTTTTTGAGCGGGAAGAGTCTCTCCACTTCTATCCTGTCCATCCCATTCATCATCTTATACGTCTCAATGAGATCTCCCCTCATTCTTCTAAACTCTAACGAGTACAAGCCTAGTTTATTCAGCCTCTCCTCATAGTTCAACCCCCTCAACTCCGGCATCAGCCTAGTAAACCTCCTCTGCACTCCCTCCAAGGCCAAAATATCCTTGCGTAAATGCGGCGACCAAAACTGCACACAGCACTCCAGCTGCGGCCTCACCAATGCCCTATACAGCTGCAGCAAGATCTCCCTACTTTTATATTCAATCCCCCTTGCTATGATGGCCAGCATCCCATTCGCCTTCCTGACCACCTGCTGCACCTGCAGGCTGGGTTTTTGCGACTCATGCACAAGGACCCCGAGGTCCTTCTGCACCGTCGCCTGCTGCAATTTTTCGCCCCGTAAGTAATAGTCCTTCCTACCATTCTTCCTTCCAAAGTGGATCACCTCACACTTGCCAACATTAAATTCCATTTGCCATTTCCTGGCCCATTCGCCCAGCCTATCTAGATCCTTCTGCAGACTCTCCACACCCTCCGCACAATTTGCCGTTCCCCCAATCTTGGTGTCATCAGCAAATTTCGACACCCTACACTCGGTTCCCTCCTCCAGATCATCTATATAAATGGTAAATAGCTGAGGCCCCAGCACCGACCCCTGGGGCACTCCACTAGTCACCATCCACCAATCCGAATAGCACCCGTTGACCCCCACTCTCTGCCTCCTATTTGACAACCAATCCTCTATCCACGCTAACACCCTACCCCCAACTCCATGTCCCCTGACCTTCTGCAACAACTTCTTGTGAGGTACTTTGTCAAACGCCTTCTGAAAATCCAGAAAGACCACATCCACCGGCTCTCCTCTATCCACTGCCCTAGACACATCCTCATAGAACTCCAGTAAATTTGTCAGACACGACTTCCCTTTAATGAAACCGTGCTGCATCTGCTCTATCAAGCAATTCCCTTCAAGATGCCTCGCTATTTCCTCCTTAATGACGGTTTCTAACATTTTACCTACCACAGACGTTAAACTAACCGGCCGATAATTCCCTGCCTTTTGCCTGGCACCCTTCTTAAACAACGGTGTAACATTAGCCGTTTTCCAATCATCCGGCACTTCCCCGGAATCCAGCGACGTCTGGAAAATAACCACCAAGGCATCCACTATCACCTCCGCCATTTCTTTCATAACCTTCGGATGCATTCCATCCAGTCCTGGGGACTTGTCCACAATCTAACAGTTTCCTATGTGGCACCTTGTCAAAGACCTTCTGGAAATCTAAATAGATCACATCCACTGGTTCTCCTTTATCTAACTCCCTTGTTACCTCCTCCTACAGATTTGTCAGACATGACCTCCCCTTGACAAAGCCGTGCTGACTCAATCCTCTTTATCAAACACTTCCAAGTACTTTGCGGTCTCGACCAAAGTCAGGCTAACCGGCCTATAATTACTCATCTGCTGCCTCCCTCCCTTCTTAAATAGCGATGTTACATTTGTTACTTTCCAGTCCTCTGATATCCTCCCTTCAGTGATCTCCACCAATGCCTCCACAATTTCCTCAGCTATCTCCTTTAGAACCCTAGGGTGTAGTCCATCTGTTCCAGGTGATTTATCCACCTTCAGACCTTTAGTTTCCCCCGAACCTTCTCCTTAGTGATGGCCACTCCATTCTGCTGTACCCTCTGACTCTTCTGGAGATCTGGCATTCCAGTGGTCTCTTCCATTGTGAAGATTGATGCAAAGTATTTAGACAGTCCCTTTGCCATTGCTTTGTTTACTATTATTACTTCTTCAGATTTATTTTCCAATGGTTCAATGGCTAATTTTGCTCTCTCATACCTTTTATATATTGAAAAAAATCTTCCTATTTTCTTTTATATTACTAGCTAGCTTATGCTAAAATCATTTTTGTCATCTCCTCAAAAATTCAATTAAATTAGTGACATGTGACCTCTCTCATTCAAAACCATGCTGTCTGTCACTAACATTCAGTCCCAGATGTATATAGATTCTATCTCTAAGAATCTTCTCCAACAAGTTCACTATCACTGACCTATAATTAGCTGGCTTATCCTTTCTATCCTTCTTGAATAAAGAGACAACATTGGCTAGCCTCCAATCCTCACCAGTGGTCAGTGACGAAACAAAGATTTCTGTTAGAGGCACAGCAATTTTATCTCGTGTCCCTCGGTAATCTGGGAGAGATGCCATCTGGCCCTGGCGATTTGTCTACCTTCATACTTTTTAATTCACCTAAGACTTCCTCCCTTGTTCTAAAGGGTTCCACACCTCTCTGAGACACCATTAATTGACATGTCCCTCTCCTTTGTGAATACCGATGCAAAGGATCTCACCCACTCCCTTTGGTTCTATGCAAAATTTCCCTTGTTTGTCTTTAAGTGGACCAGCTCTTTCTCTAGCAACCCTCTTGTTCCTAATGTATAAACATTCATACATGGGATATATACTTGGGATTCTCTTAATCCTGTTTACCAAGGACATTTTGTGATCCCTTCTTGCCCTCTTAACTCTCTGTTTGAGCTATTTCTACTTCCTCTGTATTCAAATGTTTCATCTGTTTTTAATTGCCTAGGCTTCATGTATGCATCTTTTTCTTTTTGATTAGACTCACAATTTCCCTGGTCATCCATGGTTCCTGAATCCTGACTTTCCTGTCCTACCTCTTCACAGGCACAAGCCTGTCCTACACTCCAATCAACTGCTCTTTAAAAGATTCCCACATTCCATATGTGGATTTATCCTCAAATGGTCTCTCCCAAACAACAGCCTCCAAATCCTGCCTCGTGGTTGTAGTTAGCCTTCCCCCAAATTAGCATCTTAATCCTAAAACAACTCTCATCCTTTTCCATCTGTATTCGAAAGCTTACGGAATTGTGGTCACTGTTTGCCACTGCAACTTTGGTGACCTGTCAGGGCTCATTCCCTAGTACTAGGTTCAGTGTAGCCCCATCTCTAGTTGGACTATCCAGATATTGTTCCAAATGACCTTCCTGGACAAACACCTCACCATCCTGGCCCCTAGCCCTACGGGATTTCAGTCAATATGAGGAAAATTGAAGTCTCCCACTACAACAACCCAATTATTTCTACATCTGTCCAGAATCTGCTTACATATCCATTCTTCAATCACCCATACATGGGCTGTTGGGAGGCCTATAGTAGACCCCCGTCATTGTGACTGCCCCCTATCTATTTCTGAATTCTACCCACCAGTGTCTCAGTACATGATTTTTCCAAGGTGTTCTCCTGTAATATGTTTCCTAATCAGTATTGCAACTCCCCCACCTCTTTTACTTTACCCTCTGTCTTGCCTAAAACATATCTATCCCAGAATATTTAGCTGTCTGTCCTGTCCCTCTTTTAACCAAGTCTCCGTTATTGCAACCACATCCAAGCTCCATGCAAGAATCAAGCCTCTAAGTTTTTCTGTCTTAACTGTTATGTTCCTTGCATTGAAGCAGATGCACTCCAGACCTCCAGGCCCACTGAGTTCGACCTCCCTCAGCCTGCTCTTGCTCTTAGCCAGCCTGGCCTTGGCACCATGCTCATCCCCAGTCTCTATGTTTGCTGGCCTACTGTTCTGATTCCCACCCCCACCCACCACATTAGTTTAAACCCCCCTGAGCCACACTCAGGGACCTCCCAGCCAGGATATTGGTGCCCCTCCAGTTCAGGTGTAACCCGTTTTCTTGTACTGGCCCCACCTTCCCTGGAACACATCCCAATGATCCAAAAACTGAAATCCTCCGTCGTGCATCAGTTCTTTAGCTATTTGTTCAGCTGCACTATCTCCCTAATGCTCGAATCCGTCATCAAAGAAGAAATAGCGAGGCACCTAGAAAAGAATGGTTTGGTAGAGCAGACACCGCACGGATTTGTTAAGGGGAAGTCGTGTTTGACAAATTTATTGGATTTCTATGAGGATGTGACTAGTGCGGTAGACAGAGGGGAACCGGTGGATGTGGTGTTTTCAGATTTCCAAAAGGCGTTTGATAAAGTGCCTCATAAAAGGTTGCTACAGAAGGTTAGGGTGCACGGAGTTGGGAGTAAGGTGTTAGTGTGGATAGAGGATTGGCTGTCTAATAGGAAGCAGAGAGTTGGAATCAATGGGTTCTATTCTGATTGGCGGTTGGTGACTAGTGGAGTGCTGCAGGGATCGGTGCTGGGGCATCAACTGTTTACCATTTACATAGATGATCTGGAGGAGGGGGCTGAGCGTAGGGTGACAAAATTTGCTGATGACACGAAGATGAGTGGAAAAGCAAATTGCGCGGAGGGTGTGGAAAGTCTGCAGAGGGATCTGGATAGGCTGAGCGAGTGGGCGAGGACCTGGCAGATGGAGTATAATGTTAGCAAGTGTGAGGTTATCCACTTTGGCAGGAATAATAGTAGGAGGGATTATTATTTAAAAGGTGAAAAGCTGCAGCAGGCTACGGTGCAGAGGGACCTGGGGGTCCTTGTGCATGAATCGCAAAAACCCAGTCTGCAGGTGCAGCAGGTGATCAAGAAGGCGAATGGGATGCTGGCCTTTATAGCGAGGGGGATAGAATATAAAAGCAGGGAGGTCTTGCTGCAACTGTACAGGGCACTGGTGAGGCCGCAGCTGGAGTACTGTGTGCAGTTTTGGGCGCCACACTTGCGGAAGGATATTTTGGCCTTGGAGGGAGTGCAGAGGAGATTCACTCGGCTGATACCGGAGATGAGAGGGTTGGACTATGAAGAGAGACTAAATAGACTGGGTCTGTATTCATTGGAGTTTAGAAGGATGAGGGGGGATCTTATAGAGACGCATAAGATAATGAAGGGGATGGATAGGGTAGAGGTAGAGAGATTCTTCCCGCTTAGAAAGGACAGCAGGACTAGGGGGCACAGCCTCAAGATAAGGAGGAGACAGTTTAGATCAGAGTTGAGGAGGAACTTCTTCACTCAAAGGGTGGTGAATCTCTGGAATTCTCTGCCTGTTGAACTGGTGGAGGTTACCTCACTGAATATATTTAAGTCACGGGTAGATAGGTTTCTGATAGACAGGGGAATTAAGGGTTATGGGGAGTGCGCGGGAAAGTGGAACTGATCCACTTCAGATCAGCCATGATCTTATTGAATGGCGGGGCAGGCTCGAGGGGCTAGATGGCCTACTCCTGCTCCTATTTCTTATGTTCTTATGTTCTTATTCCAAGCCTCAGTAGTATGTGGCACAGGGAGTAATGCTGAGATTACTACCCTGGAGGTCCTGCTTTTTAATCTACTTAACTCCCTAAATTAACATTGAGAGACTTTGCTACTCTTTCTACCTATGTCATTTGTGCAATTGTGGACATGGACATCTATCTGATTTGCCTCCCATTTTGGAATGCTTTCTACCTGTTCAGAGACATCCAGGACTCTGGCACCAGGAAGGCAACCTGTGGGGATGATTGCTCTATTCATGAGTGAATACTTTGGTTCTGTCTTCACAAAAGAGGACACAAATCAGATGCCACAAATGTTGGAGAATGCAAGATTTAGTGACAGGGAAGAACTGAGGGAATGGTACTGGGAAAGTTAATGGGATTGAAAGCGGATAAACCCCCAGGGCCTGATAATCTATATCTCTGAGAACTTAAGAAAATGTCTCTAGAAATAGTGGATGTATTGGTGGTCGTCTTCCACGAGTCTGTAGACTCTGGAACAGTCCCTGCAGATTGGAGGGTAGCGAATGTCACTCCAATATTCAAAACGGGAGGTAGAGTGAAAACAGGGAATTACAGACCAGTAACCTTAACACCAATAGTGGGGAAAATTCTCAAATCCATTATCAAGGACTTTATAGCAGAGCATTTCGAAAGCAGTAGCAGGATCAGACAGAGTCAGCATGGATTTATGAAGGGGAAATCATGCTTGACAAATCTGTTGGAATTCTTTTAAGATGTCACTAGTAGAGTTGACAAGGGGTAACCAGCAGATGTGGTATATTTGGACTTTCAGAAAGTGTTTGACAAAGTCGGGGTAGCACAGTAACACAGTGGTTAACAGTTCCGCTTCACAGCTCCAGGGACCTGGGTTCGATTCCCGGCTCGGGTCACTGTCTGTGTGGAGTTTGCACATTCTCTTCATGTCTGCGTGGGTTTTCTCCGGGTGCTCCGGTTTCCTCCCACAGACCAAAGATGTTCAGGTTAGGTTGATTGGCCATTCTAAATTGCCCCTTAGTGTCCAGGGATGTGTAGGTTAGCGGGATTATTGGGTAAATATGCAAAATATGGAGGTAGGGCCTGGGTGGGATTCTGGTTGGTGCAGACTCGATGGGCCAAATGGCCTCTTTCTGCACTGTAGGGTTTCTATGATTTCCATGAAAGTCCTGCACAAGATATTTTTGTGCAAGATTAAAGCACACGGGATTGGAGGAAATGTATTGAGATAGATAGAAAACTGGTTGGCAGAGAAAGAAAGAGTAGGAATTAATGAATGTTTTTCAAATTGGCAGGCAGTAACTGGTGGGATGCCATAGGGATCGGTGCTGGGACCCCAGGTATTCACAATAAATATTCATGATTTGGATGAGGGATCAAAATGAAACTTCTCAAAGTTTGCAGATAATACCAAGTTGGGTGGGAAGGTGAATTGTGACGAGGATGTAGAGATCCTTAGGAATGATCTGGACAAATTGGATGAGTGGGCTAATCAATGTCAGGTGCAGTATAATTTGGATAAATGTGAGGTTATTCACTTTGGAAGCAAAAACAAGAAGGCAGATTACTACCTGAATGGCTGTAAATTGGGAGAGGGGAGTGTGCAGAGGGACCTGGGTGTCCTTGTGCACCAGTCACTGAAGGTAAGCAGGTGGTAAAGAAAGCAAATGGCATGTTGGCCTTCATTGAGCGAGGTTTTCAATACAGGAGCAGGGATGTGTCGTTGCAGTTATACACGGCCCAGAATATTCTGTACAGTTTTGGTCTCCTTTTCTGAGGATAGAACATAGAACATAGAACATTACAGCGCAGAACAGGCCCTTCGGCCCACGATGTTGCGCCGACCAGTTACAAAACAATGACCCACTAGCCTAAACCAATCCCTTTTCATCCATAAACCTATCCACAGATCTCTTAAACGCCCCCAAACTAGGTGCATTTACAACTGCAGCTATCAGGGCATTCCAGTCCCTCACCACCCTCTGGGTAAAGAACCTACCCCTGACATCTGTCCTATAACTACCCCCCCTTAATTTAAAATCGTGCCCCCTCGTGCTAGCTTTCTCCATCCTAGGAAAAAGGCTATCACTATCTACCCTGTCTAAACCTCTAATCATCTTATATGTTTCAATGAGATCCCCTCTTAGCCGCCTTCTTTCCAGCGAAAACAACCCCAAATCTCTCAATCTCTCCTCATAGGATCTCCCCTCCATACCAGGCAACATCCTGGTAAACCTCCTCTGCACCCTCTCCAAAGCCTCTACATCCTTCCTGTAATGTGGGGACCAGAACTGCACACAAAACTCCAAGTGTGGCCGCACCAGAGATGTGTACAGTTGCATCATGACGCTGCGACTCCTAAATTCAATCCCCCTACCAATAAACGCCAAGACTCCGTATGCCTTCTTAACAACCTTATCTACTTGATTCCCAACTTTCAGGGATCTATGTACACATACACCTAGATCCCTCTGCTCCTCCACACTATTCAAAGTCCTCCCGTTAGCCCTATACTCAACACATCTGTTATTCCTACCGAAATGAATTACCTCACACTTCTCCACATTAAACTCCATCCGCCACCTCTCAGCCCAGCTCTGCAACCTTTCTAAGTCATCCTGCAAACTATGACACCCTTCCTCACAATCTACCACACCTCCGACTTTGGTGTCATCAGCAAACTTACTAATCCACCCAACTATACCCTCATCCAGATCATTAATAAAAATTACAAACAGCAGTGGCCCCAAAACAGATCCCTGAGGCACACCACTTGTAACCGAACTCCATGACGAATATTTCCCATCAACCACCACTCTCTGTCTCCTATCTGCTAGCCAATTCCTGATCCAATTACCTAGATCACCCCCAATCCCATACATCTGCATTTTCTGCAGAAGCCTACCATGGTGAACCTTATCAAATGCCTTGCTAAAATCCATATACACCACATCAACTGCCTTACCCCTATCCACCTCTTTGGTCACTTTCTCAAAGAACTCGATAAGGTTAGTAAGGCATGACCTACCCGCTACAAAACCATGCTGACTGTCTCTAATCAACTCATTACTTTCCAAATAACTATAAATCCTGTCTCTAATAATCCTTTCCAAAACCTTACCCACCACAGAAGTAAGACTCACCGGTCTATAATTCCCAGGGAAGTCCCTTCTCCCCTTCTTAAACAATGGGACAACATTTGCTGTCCTCCAATCTTCTGGTACTATACCAGAGACTAACGACGACCTGAAGATCAGAGCCAGAGGCTCCGCAATCACCCCTCTTGCCTCCCAAAGAATCCTAGGGTAAATCCCATCTGGACCAGGGGACTTATCTATTTTCAATCCCTCTAAAATATCCAGCACATCCCCCGTATCAACTGCAATACTATCTATTTCACACCCCTGCATCCCAGTGTCCTCCTCAGCTACCTTCCTGTCCCCTTGCGTGAACACCGAAGAGAAATATTGGTTCAACACCTTTCCAATCTCCTCCGGTTCCACACACAACTTCCCTCTACTGTCTGTAACTGGCCCTAATCTTGTCCTAACCAATCTTCTGTTCTTGACATACCTGTAAAACGCCTTAGGGTTCTCCTTAATCCTATCAGCCAAAGTCATCTCATGTCCTCTTTTAGCCCTTCTTAACTCCCTCTTCAACTCCCTCCTAGCCAATCTAAAACTTTCTAATGCACTACCTGAGCCCTCAAGCCTCATCCGAACATAAGCCTCCTTTTTCTTCCTAACCAACGAATCAACTTTTTTGGTGCACCACGGTTCCCTGGGCCTACCAAATCCTCCTTGCCTGACAGGGATATACTTATCACAGACCCGCAATAGCTGCTCCTTGAAAAATCTCCACATCTCGGATGTTCCCAGTCCCTGTAATCTCCCATTCCAACCAATGCTTCCTAATTCTCTCCTAATAGCCTCATAATTACCCTTCCCCCAGCTGAAACTACTGACCCGAGGTTCATGCTTATCCCTTTCCATCACTAAGGTGAATGTAATCGAATTGTGGTCACTATCCCCAAACTGTACATCAACTTCCAAGTCTAGCACCTGGTCTGGCTCATTACCGAGCACCAAATCCAATATAGCCTCACCTCTCGTCGGCCTATCTACATACTGAGTCAAAAAACCTTCTTGCACACTTTGAACAAAAACTGACCCCTCTAACGAGCCAGAGCTGTAGCAATTCCAATCAACATGAGTAAAGTTAAAGTCCCCCATAACAATTACCCTATTACTTTCACTCCTAACAAGGATCGTCTCCGCAATCCTTTCCTCAACCTCTCTAGAACTTTTTGGAGGTCTATAAAAGACTCCCAACAGGGTGACCTCTCCTCTCCTATTTCTAATCTCCGCCCATACTACCTCAACAGACAAGTCCTCATCAAAGTTCCTCTCTGACACTGAGATACAGTCCTTGACCAATAATGCTACCCCACCCCCCCTTCTACCTCCTTGTCTACTCCGATTAAAGCATTTGTACCCCGGGACCTGCAACATCCATTCCTGACCCTGCTCTATCCAAGTCTCTGAAATGGCCACAACATCGAAGTCCCAGGTACTGGTCCACGCTGCAAGTTCATCCACCTTATTGCGAATACTCCTCGCATTAAAGTATACACATTTCAAACCACATTCCAAACCCTGTTCCGCCCCTCCCCCGCAATGCCGTGCATTGCAGTCCCCATCTATGCCCCCCTCACTTTCACCCCCTCTACTCAGGATCCCACCCCCCTCTGAATCAGTTTAAACCACTCCGCATAACCTTAACAAATTTACCTCCCAGGATATTTGTTCCCCTTTGGTTCAGGTGAATCCCATCCCTCTGATAAAGGTCCCACCTTCCCCAGAACGAGCCCCAATTGTTCAAGTACTTAAACCCCTCCCTCCTGCACCATCCCCTCAGCCACGAGTTCAAGCTTTCCCTCCCTCTATTCCTCTCTAAACTATCCCGTGGCACAGGCAAGAGTCCAGAGATAACCACTCTGTCTGACTTGGCCTTTAGCTTCCACCCCAACTCCATGAATCTCTGCTAAATGTCCCCTTCCCTTAGCCTTCCTATATCATGCATCCCCACATGAATTATAACTTGGGGTTGATCTCCCTCTCCCCTGAGAGTCTTGAATATCCTCTCTGATACATCCTGGACCCCAGCCCCTGGTAGGCAACACACCAGCCCTGAGTTCCTATCATTATTACCGACTCTCCTATCCGTCCCTTTAACGGTGGAGTCCCCAATGACAAGTCCTAATCTTTTGCTACCCCTAACCACCTGAGCTTTTACAGTAGGCTCATCCCCAGAGACCTGCTCCCTTTGGCTATCCCCAGTTGATCCCTCCTCAACTGTAGCCTCCAGGACCGAAAACCTATTTTGGAGGGGAACAGCCCCAGGGGATTGTCCCACCACATTCTTCTTTCCTCTCCTCGTGGCAGTGACCCAAGACTGGTTTCTAGGAGTGACTAACTCCCTATAACTCCTATCAATGTCCACCTCTGCATCCCGAATTTTGCGGAGCTCCTCTACTTCCACCTCCAACTCCTTTACACGCTCCTCCAGAAGCTGCATTCTAACGCACTTCCTACAAGTAAAATCACCTGAAACACTACTGGAGTCCCTCACCACATACATCCCACAGGAGATGCAGCACATTGCCTGAACTGCCATCCCTGAAACAGTTACCAGCAGAAAAAATAAAAAATATTAAAAAGAAAACTTACCCACACTTATAATTTAGGTTAGAGGAGGTGGGAGGGTGGGATTCTCTACCAGTGTAGAGAATCAGGTATCCTCTCTACGCTAATTTATAGGGTTAGGGGCCCAGAAAAAAAAACTACAACTCCCGGCAAGCGTCCTAGTGACGACTTCCGGTTTTAACTAATTTTAAAAAAAAACCGCCAAAAACTCGCAACTTTAAAAAACTGGATGGATGTTCTTGCCCTCGAGGGAGTGCAGCCAAGGTTTATCAGGCTGATTCCAGGGATGATGGAACTGATGTATGAAGAGAGATTGACTAGATTAGGATTGTTCTTGTTGGAGTTCAGAGGAATGAGGGGGAATCTCATAGAGATTTAGAAAATTCTAACAGGCCTAGACAGGATAGATGCAGGGAGGATGTTCCCACTGTGGGGGGGTCTAAAACCAGGGGTTACAGTCTGAGGATTGAGGGTAGACCATTTAGGATGGAGGTGAGGAGACATTTCTTCACTCAAAGAGTGGTGAGCCTGTGGAATTCATTACCACAGGAAGTAGCCAATGCCAAAACATTGAATGCATTCAAGAGGCAGTTAGAACATAGAACATAGAACACTACAGCACAAACAGGCCCTTCGGCCCTCGAGTTGCGCCGATCACATCAACCCCACCAATCTATAGACTTATCTATAACCCCCAATCCCATTAAATCCCATATACTCATCCAGAAGTCTTTTAAAAGACCCCAGCGAGTTCGCCTCCACTACCGATGACGGCAGCCGATTCCATTCACTCACCACCCTCTGAGTGAAAAACTTACCCCTAACATCACCTCTGTACTTCCCACCCCGCACCTTAAATCTGTGTCCTCTCGTAGCGACCATATCAACCCGGGGAAATAGCCTCTGAGAATCCACCCTATCTATTCCTCTCAACATTTTATAAACCTCTATCAGGTCGCCTCTCAACCTTCGCCTCTCTAGGGAAAAGAGTCCCAGCTCCCTCAACCTATCTTCATATAGCACTCGGGGCAAATGGGATTAAAGGTTATGGGGAAAGAACAGGATCAGGCTATTAAATTCGATGATCAGCCATGGAATGATGGAGTAGGCTCAAAGGTTCAAATGGCCTCCTCCTGCTCCTAACTTCTATATATGTTCCTATATATGTTTCTATGTATGTTTCTATATATGTTCCTATATATGTTCCTATATATGTTTCTATATATGTTTCTATGTATGTTTCTATGAGGTCTCAAATACTGAAGCAGTCCATGTTCAAATGCAACGTAAGAATTCTCACAGCACCAGGTTAAAGTCCAACAGGTTTATTTGGAATCATGAGTTTTCCTTCCTCAGGTGAGCAATGCTCCAAAAGCTTATGATTCCAAATAAATCTGTTGGACTTTAACCTGGTGTTGTGAGACATCTTACTGTGCCCACCCTAGTCCAATGCCAGCGTTCCCACATCAAATGCAACAAGATCTGGACAATATCCAGGCTTGGACTGACAAATGGTAAGTAATTTATGCCACACAAAGTGCCAGGCAATGACCATTATCTATAAGAGACAACTAACTACCCCTCGTTGACATTCAATGGGGTTAGAATTATTGAATAGTTCACTGTCAACACCCTTGGAGTTATCATGGAGTCATAGAAGTTTGCAAATGGAAACAGGCTTTTCAGCCTAACTGGTCCAAGCTGCCCATTTTTTAAACTAGTAAACTAATCCCAATTTCTCATGTTTGGTCCATATCCTCCTGTACCTATCTTACCCGTGTAACTCTCTAAATGATGTTTAAAAGGCAAAATTGTACCCGTCTCTCCTACCACCTCTGGCAGCTTCTTCCAGACACTCACCACCGTCTAGTGAAAGAATTGCCCCTCTGGACCTTTTGTATTTCTTCTCTCTCACCTTAAACATATGCCCTCTAGTTTTAGACTTCCCTATCTTTGGGAAAATATATTGACTATCTACCTTATTTATTCCCCTTATTATTTTATAGACTTCTGTGCAATCGTTCCTAAACCTCCTATTCTCTAGGGAAGCCTCCTACACACCCTGGATTCTGTGAAATTTAATCTTATGAAACAAACTACTGTGCAGTGCCTTGTCAAAGGCCTTGTTAAAGTCCATGTAGACAACATCAACTGACTGCCTTCATCTACCTTCTTGTTTGCCCATTCAAAAAATTCAATCAGATTTGTGAGATGTAATTCTCACAAAGCTACTGTCCCTAATCAGACCTTGATCGTGTCTCTCAAAATACCTTCTAACGACTTACCCACTATAGACGTTAGGCTCACCGGCTTGTAGTTCCCAAGCTTTTCCCTGCAGCCCATCTTGAACAAGAGCACAACATTTGCCACTCTCTAATCTTCAGGCATCTCACTTATGGCCGACAACGATTCAAATATATCTGCTAGTGAACTGCAATTTCCTCACTAGCTTCCCACAACGTCCTGGGATACACTTAAGTCAGGTCCCGAGGATTTATCTACCTTGATGCTCTTTAAAACTTACAGCACTTCCTTCTCTGTAATATGTAATTCCTCAAGACATCACTATTTATTTCCCCAAGTCCCCTAACCATTGACCAGAAATTCAACTGGTGTCACCACATTAACACAGTGGCTACAAGGATAGGTCAGAAGCTTGGAATACTGCGGTGAGTAACTCATCTCCTGGATCCCCAAAGCCTCTCCACCACATACAAGACACAGGTCAGGAGTGTAATGGAATACCCCCCACTTGCCTGGATGGGTGCAGCCCCAAACAACAAGCAAGAAGCTTAATACATCCAGAACTTGTTTGCATAAGATGTGCATGTTATTGATGTTTTTCTCTTTTAATCCACAGGTGCTTTGGTCAGACTTGTTGTCCAACAAGGGGCATACACGCGGTGGGTTGTGCGAGGGCTGCTCTTGGATGTTCGAGAGTAGCCTAGTGCTTCACGTTGTTAGTGTACGCTTAAACTGGACCAGATGCTGAGCAACACAACAGCTCAGTGACTATCACTGTTTGCTGTGCAGACACATGGATTTGGGTCAGTGTCTGTGGCAGTTTGCGCATTCTCCCCGTGCTTGCGTGGGTTTTCTCCGGGTGCTCCGGTTTCCTCCCACATCCCAAAGATGTGCTTTTAGCTGATTGGTGTAATAAATTGTCCCTAAATTAGTCTCCCCTCAATCTGGTTTCCAATGTGGAGTGCCATAAGCATAGACAAGGGTCATGGGTGGAGAGGGGACTCACAATGTTGAAATGGCGGTGTGGGTTTGTTGGGCCGAAGGGCCTGTTTCCCATGCTGTGTTGTTCTTTGTTCTTTGTTCTAACAAAGCAACCCACTTGATTGGCACCAAATCCACAACCAATGTTCAGTAGCAGCAGTGTGTACTATCTACAAGATGCACTGTAGAAATTCACCAAAGGTCCTTAGACAGCACTTTCCAAACCCACAACCACTTCCATCTAGAAAGACAAGGGCAGCAGATACATGGGAACACCATTGCCTGCAAGTTCCTCTCTGTAAGTGGGGAAATCTTAATAGGTTAGTAAGATTTTTAAACTTGGACATTAAGGCACTGACAGAACTACTGATATTAAGATCATAGATCATAGATACCCTACAGTGCAGAATGAGACCATTTGGCCCATCGAGTCTACACCAACCACAATCCCACCCAGGCCTCACCCACATATCCCCCCTACATTGTTACCCATTAATCCCCTTAACCTACACATCTCAGGACACTAAGGGGCAATTTTTTTTAGCATGGCCAATCAACCTAACCTGCACATCTTTGGACTGTGGGAGGAAACTGGAGCACCTGGAAGAAACCCATGCAGACATGAGGAGAATGTGCAAACTCCACACAGACAGTGAGCCAAGTCAGGAATTGAGCCCAGGCCCCTGGAGCTGTGAAGCAGCAGTGCTAACCACTGTGCCACCGTGCCATCCACGTGCTACCGTGCCATCCAAGTGCTACCATGCCATCCACGTGCTACCGTGCCATCCACGTGCTACCGTGCCACTCACAAGTTAAATGAATTTTAAAACAAGCTTATAAACTAAAAAGAAAGCAGTTTACATATATGAAACGCAGTAAGAGATTTAGACAAATTATTTTGATTTAAAAACATATGCTGATATTTTGAATATATTAATGTATTTGTTAAGATATATTGTTCATTTAAAATGACATTATGCAGAGAATAAAATGCAATTGGCTAAGGTATTATTGTTGATTTATATATACTAAAGATAATTGTTTAAAGATAATGAAAGGTGAGAGTTTTTGATGAGAAAAATTTGTTTTGAATTGCAAACATCAGATTTCATCAGTAAGTTCGTACTCCACAAGCTGCCCTGATCTTTTGATGGTCTCCTAGCAGTTGCTAGTCTAAATAAAGTTCTGTCTTTAAGATGAGATACCAGCTTCATGAGTCTTGTATTGTCTAAAGTTACCATTCTGACTTGGAAATATCTCATTATTCATTCACAATCACTGGGTCAGAATCCTGGAATTATCTCCCTAACATGTACCGTGTCAACCCACAGCACATGGACTGCTGCATTTCATGAAGGCAGCTCACTATCACCTTCTCAAGGGCAACTAGGGATGGGCAAGAAATTCTGGCCAGCGATGCCCATGTCCCACAGTTGAATATTTTAAAAATTATGACTCCTTAGATACTGAAGCAGTTCATGTCCATATGCAACAAGACCTGAACAATATATAGGCTTGGGCTGACAAGCGGCTAGTAACAATTGCATCACACGATAGCCAGGCTATGACCATCTCTAACAAGAGAGGATTTAGCTGATCCTTTGATGATATTCAATAGCATTGCCATCAATGATTCACCCCACCCCTCCCCCACAATTCATATCCTGAGGGATTTCCATTGACCCAAACTGCTCCAGTCACATAAATATTGTTGTTATAAGAGCAGAACAGAGGCTAAGAATCCTGTGGCAAGTAGCTCATCTCCCAACGTCCCAAAAACCTGTCCACCATTTAAAAGCACAAGTCGGGATTGTGAATGAATGCTATATGGATTTTTGGTGTATATTGATTTTAGTAAGGCGTTTGATAAAGTTCACCATGGTAGGCTTCTGCAGAAAATGCAGATGTATGGGATTGTGGGTAATCTTGGAAATTGGATCAGGAATTGGCTAGCGGATAGGAGACAGAGAGTGGTGGTTGATGGTAAATATTCGTCATGGAGTTCGGTTATGAGTGGTGTGCCTCAGGGATCTGTTTTGGGGCCACTGCTGTTTGTAATTTTTATTAATGATCTGGATGAGGGTATAGTTGGGTGGATTAGTAAATTTGCTGATGACACCAAAGTTGGAGGTGTGGTAGATAGTGAGGAAGGGTGTCATAGTTTGCAGGGTGACTTAGAAAGGTTGCAGAGCTGGGCTGCGAGAGGTGGCGGATGGAGTTTAATGCGGAGAAGTGTGAGGTAATTCATTTCGGTAGGAATAACAGATGTGTTGAGTATAGGGCTAACGGGAGGACTTTGAATAGTGTGGAGGAGCAGAGGGATCTAGGTGTATGTGTACATAGATCCCTGAAAGTTGGGAATCAAGTAGATAAGGTTGTTAAGAAGGCGTACGGTGTCTTGGCGTTTATTGGTAGGGGGATTGAATTTAGGAGTCGCAGCGTCATGATGCAACTGTACACATCTCTGGTGCGGCCGCACTTGGAGTTTTGTGTGCAGTTCTGGTCCCCATATTACAGGAAGGATGTAGAGGCTTTGGAGAGGGTGCAGAGGAGGTTTACCAGGATGTTGCCTGGTATGGAGGGGAGATCCTATGAGGAGAGGCTGAGGGATTTGGGGTTGTTTTCGTTGGAAAGAAGGAGGCTAAGAGGGGACCTTATTGAAACATATAAGATGATTAGAGGTTTAGACAGGGTAGATAGTGATAGCCTTTTTCCTAGGATGGAGAAAGCTAGCACGAGGGGGCACGACTTTAAATTAAGGGGGGGTAGTTATAGGACTGATGTCAGGGGTAGGTTCTTTACCCAGAGGGTGGTGAGGGATTGGAATGCCCTGCCTGCTGCAGTTGTAAATGCGCCTAGTTTGGGGGCGTTTAAGAGATCTGTGGATAGGTTTATGGACGAAAAGGGATTGGTTTAGGCTAATGGGTCATTGTTTTGTAACTGGTCGGCGCAACATTGTGGGCCGAAGGGCCTGTTCTGCGCTGTAATGTTCTATGTTCTATGTTCTATCCACTTGCCTGGATGAGTGCAGCTCCAGTAATACTCAAAAAGCTCAATACCATCCAGGGCAATGCTTGATTGGCACTTCATCCACCACCTCAAATATCCACTACCAATACACATTGGGAACAGTATGTAGCAGCTACAAGATGCACTGCAGTAATCGCCAAGCCTCCTTGGATTGCACTTTCAAGTCAGTTTTCCTTTTCTAAAGTGGGCATAGTAAGAAGTCTCACAACACCAGGTTAAAGTCCAACAGGTTTATTTGATATCATGCGCTTCCGGAGCGCTGTTCCTTCTTAAAGCAGGAGCGGGGATCCAAAAGCAGTGGATGTTGAATTTCAGAGCAGCTCGTGATACCAAATAAACCAATTGGACTTTACCCTGGTGTCGTGAGACCTTTTACTGTGCCCATTTCAGTCCAACACTAGAATCTCCACATCCTACAACTGTGTTTAATGTCCTAAAGTTTAGAAATGAATCACAGAATCTTTGCAGTGCAGAAGGAGGCCAGTCAGCCCATGGAATCTGCACCAACTCTTTGATAGAATGTTTTACCTAGACCTCCTACCCACACCCACCCCACACCCCATCCTACCCCCATAACCTTACGCATTTACTATGGCTAATCCATCTAACCTATACTAAGGGGCAATTTAGCATGGCCAATCTACCTAATCTACACAGCTTTGAACTGTGGGAGGAAACCAGAACATCCAGAGGAAACCCTCGCAGATACAGGGAGAACATGCAAACTCCATGCAGTCACTCAAGGCTGGAATTGAAACCGGGCCCCTGGTACTGTGAGGTAGCAGTGCTAACCACTGTGTCACTGTATCACCCCATTTAATCTGTGGATGTGTCAATTCTCAAGAATTTCTTGTTAAAAGTTTGACAATTGGCATTTAATCTGAAAAGTTGTATTCTCTGAGAATACATTTTATTTAAAGCTAATGTTCATGATTTCTGTTGTCCTACATTTTCAAATTCTAAAGATAAGAATTGGGAAAGTTATTTCCAAATAAGAAATATGCATGATTCATAAGAAACAGACATCCTGTTTTTAGTTTGGACCTGGTTGAGTCTTTTCATTTTCCAGAATCTGGAATTGTGGCCCCGTGATTCATTGCAAGGATTAATCTTTCTAAATTGTGTGGAAATCTGGGAATGTGCTAATTACAATTTAAGAGGGCAATGATATAATTGCCTAATTATATCATTAGATATAATTACCTAATTACAGGACTGTTAAATAAATATAAATACCCGTTTAAAGTGTGGGTCAGTACAGGATGGTGATGTAACAGCCGCTGACCCTAATTTGATGTCAATTGTTCAATAGAAGGCATAGATAAAAAAAATGGTCAGAGGTAGCTCTATTTTGTTGGTACAGAATTGTATGAAGTTAGATCAAAGTAGTCAAAGTGTTTTATGAAAAAGTAGAACTTGTGTCTCCTTTATTCTACAGCAACTGAGATACTTGAGCAGAGAAATCCTCTGGTTGTAGAGCACAGCCCAGCAAAGCAACAGTGAGCCATGTCTCAGAGCACATAATAGTCCCTCAGTTCTCTTTGAAAAGTTTCTCTAACTTGTTTTCCAGAGATTGGACATTTATGAGCAGTAAGCTGGGGAGGGGAGCCTTGGTACTGCATTGCTTCACTCTTGCCTGCACATTTTCCAAGCTTCCTGGAGTGACTGCTTCTTTTTGGGCCTGAGATGATGAGTAGTTTATAATCTGGGTATAATTGTGTGCAATGAGGTTCTTTGCTCTAGTCAGTGTTTGGATGGAGGATTTGTTTTTCTTGCAGTTCCTGTGTTGGTAGATGGATTTGGGCCATGGTTTGGCTTTGCTGGTTGGTAGATATCCAGACCATGCTCTGGATATCTTGAATCATGAATAGGTCACTGACCATGGGACGGCGGCGCGGGCTCGTTGGGCCGAAGGGCCTGTTTCCCGTGCTGTGTTGTTCTTTGTTCTTGTTCTTTGGATAGGTTGAAGGCTGGTAAGTGGATGATATTCTTGTGGATGAGCTAATAACTTCAAGGTCACTGTCCAGTTGTGGTCCTCCTTTGGAGGATCTTTAGACCTACAAGTAAATTTAAAAGAGCAGTGGGAGTATCATTTTAGGAATAAAGGGGAGTGGAGGGAATGCTTAGGGCCTACAGTAAGTCACAGTTCTCTGGGGGGAAAAGACTGGATCTCTAGGCTTGCAATGCTCAAGGCCAAATGTTGCCCGCACTCCCCCCCATGACTCAACTATTCTAATCCCATTTCTCATCACTTGGTTCATAGCCTTGTATGCCTTGGCATTGCAAGCGCACTTCTACGTACTATGTTATGTGTGTCTCTGCCTCTACTACCCTTTCAGGCAGTGGGTTCCAGACTCGCATCATCCTTTGGATTCCAGAACTGCATGCAATAGTCTAGCTGTGGATGAACCAACCTTGTTATATCATTCCAACATAACTTCCCTGCTCTATTCCTCAGCTAATAAAAACAAGTATAACATCTGCCATAACCACTTTATCCATCTGTTCTGCTACCTTAACGGTCCTCTGATTCTTGGTGCTTCCCAGGATCCTGCTATCCATCATGTATTCTCTTGTCTTGTTTGTCCTGCCCAAGTGCAGCACCTCACATTTATCTGGATTGAATTCTATTAGTTTCTGATCAGCCCATCTATATCCTCTTGCAATCTAAGGCTATCCTTGCTATTGACCATCCTACCAAGTTTTGTATCATCCATGAACTTGCTGATCAACCATAGAACCACAGAAGTATGTCATTTGGCCCATCTTGTTCATGCTAGCCCAATGACACCCAGGTGCCCTTTCTAATCCCACCTTCTTGTACTGGCCCCTGTAACTTTCAGCACTTAAGGTGCAGATCCAGGCACTTTTTAAAAGAGTTTAGAGTCTCTGTCTCCATCACCAACTCTGGCAATGAATTCTGACCATCCTATATAAGAAGTTCTTCCTTGTGTCCCCTCTACACCTATTGCTGCATATCCTGAATCTATGTCCTTGGTTCTAGAAATCTCCACCAAGGGCAATCATTATATCCTGTTCACACTAACTTTTCCCCTCATAATTTTGTACACTTCTATCAAGTCAGCCCTCAGCCTCCTTTGTTCCAAGGAAAATAATCCCAACCCATCCAAGCTGCACTTTGTACCTTCCCCTGCACTTTGTCCACAGCAATTGGATCCTGTTGTGGCCTCTCTAGTGTCTTATGCAATTCCAACATTATATCTATCTTTTATACTCTAGATTGCTATCAATTAAGGAGAGCATTCCATGAACTTATCTACATAAACTGCTGCCTTTAGGGACCTGCGTACTTGTATGTCAAAATCTCACTCTGACCCTCTACCCCCTGTTAGTATATTCCCATTTATTGTGTATTTCATATCATTGTTTGACCTCCCTAAATGCATCACCTCACACTTACCTGTTAAAACCCATTTACTGCCCACAACAATAATCTATTGATATCATTTTGTCCATTATAACTATCCTCTAAACTATCAGCTGCTCAGCCAATTGCATCTGCAAAATTCTGCCTCACCATTGGAAAGACGCACTAGAGGGAGTGCAGAGGAGATTCACTAGGATGGTGCCTGGGATGGAGCATTTAAGCTGTAAGGAGAGATTGGATAGCCTTGGATTGTTTTCTCTAGAGTGGAAAAGACTGAGGGGGGACATGGTTGAAGTTTATAAGATAATGAAGAGTATGGACGGGATGAGTCGGGAGCAGCTGTTTCCCTACCCTTCCCCTGTGTTGAAGGATCAATAACAAGGGGGCATATCTTTAAGGTGAGGGGCAGGAGATTTAGAGGGCATCTGAGGAAGGATGTTTCACCTAGTGTGGTGGGAGTGTGGAATAAGCTGCCTGGGAGGGTAATAGATTCAGGAAACCTCACAACCTTTAAACTATGTGAATGAGCACTTGAAATGTCAGAATGTTAGAACAAAGAGAAACCCAGCCCGGGAAACAGGCCCTTCGGCCCAACGAGCCCGTGCAGCTGCATCACCCTACACCTATTCTACCCTGCATGTCTACGAATGGAACCCCTAACTTAGCCAGATTCAGGGGAGAATAGTGTCAATTTGGTAAAACCAATCAGCCTAAGAGCACATCTTTGGGGTGTGGGAGGAAACCGGAGCGCCCGGAGGAAACCCACGCAACCACAGGGAGAATGCGCAAATTCCCACAGACACAGGCCCAAATCCATGTGCCTGCACAGCCAGCAGTGCTAGTCACTGAGCTGTTGCGGCGCCCATCTACCGGTCCAGGATCAAGCACACACACCGACATGAAGTACTCGGCCACTCCTGGAACTTCCAAGAGTAGCCCACGCACGACCCGCCGTGTGCATGCCCCTCGTTTGACAACGAGGTGGACCTCCACCTGCAGAATAAAAGACAAAAACGTTAATCACAAGCCTGCCTTTCCGGTGTCTCCTGAGGTTCTAACCCTTATTCAATAACCCCTACCAATACCCTCCCTCCTCACTTCACTCATGTGTCTATCTAACTGAACCTTAAACAAGTCCAACGTTCCTGCCTCAACCATGTTCAAGGTTAAGTGCTGGAAGGTGGGGTTAGTGTAGATTTAATAATTTATCAGTATAGACTCACGAGACAAAAAGGCTTCTTCTGGACTGACTCTGAAACATAAATAGGTCTTAGATTATTTTTTTGCCTGCTATTAGGGTTACGGTAAGGGTTAGGGTTAGGGTAAGGGGTTAGGGTTAGGGGTTAGGGTTAGGGTTAGGGGTTAGGGTTAGGGGTTAGGGGTTAGGGTTAGGGTTAGGGTTAGGGGTTAGGGGTTAGGGTTCGGGTTAGGGGTTAGGGTTAGATTTAAGGTTAGGGTTAGGGTTAGGGGTTAGGGTTAGGGTTTACGGTTAGGGTTAGTGGTTAGGGTTAGGGTTAGGGGTTAGGGTTAGGGTTGGGGGTTAGGGTTAGGGTTAGGGTTAGAGTTAGGGTTAGGGGTTATGGTTAGGGTTAGGGGTTACGGGTTAGGGTCAGGGTCAGGGTTAGGGTTAGGGGTTACGGGTTAGGGTTAGGGTTAGGGTCAGGGTCAGGGTCAGGGTTAGGGTTAGGGTTAGGGCTAGGTTTAGGGTCAGGTTGAGGGTTAGGGGTTAGGGGTTAGGGTTATGGTTAGGGGTTAGGGTTAGGGTTAGGGCGAGGGCTAGGGTCAGGGCCAGGGTTAGGGTTAGGGTTGGGGCTGGGGCTAGGGTTAGGGTCAGGGTGAGGGTTTAGGGTTGGGGCTAGGGTCAGGGCGAGGGCTAGGGTTAGGGCTAGGGCCAGGGTCAGGGTTAGGGGTAGGGTCAGGGTGGGGGTCAGGGTTAGGGGTCAGGGTCAGGCTTAGGGTCAGTGCTAGGGCTAGGGCGAGGCCTAGGGGTTTGGGGTTAGGGGTCAGGGTCGAGGGTTAGGGTGAGGGTTAGGGTGAGGGTCAGGGATAGGGTCAGGGGTTGGGGTTAGGGTCAGGGTCAGGGTTAGGGTTAGGGGTTGGGTTAGGGTTAGGGCTAGGGTTAGGGTCAAGGTCAGGGCTAGGGCTAGGGTTAGGGTGAGGGTGAGGGTGGGGGCCGGGGCGGGAGCGGGGGTGAGGGTGAGGGTTAGGGTTAGGGTCAGGGTTTAGGGTTAGGTTTAGGGTTAGGGGTTAGGGTTAGGGTGAGGGTTTAGGGTTAGGGGTTAGGGTTAGGGTTGGGTTACTCTGCATTAGGGTTAGGGTTTTTCCAAGTGGAGCAGCACATCATCCCTTTTATATTCCCACTCTCAGGGGATCAAAACTGACATTCTATTTGCCTTTGCTACTCTTCATTCCTATATGGAGCCCAACTCCCTCACTCCTCAACAATTAACAAACTAACTTTTTTTGGGATGAAAATGAGTGATCTTAAATTGAATTCTACCTTGCCCTGTTGTTCCCAATCACTCTAACAACATCCTTCTTCAGATCCCATTCCCAGGCAGACCCCGGAGAAGCAGTAGCGTACAGAGGGATCTGGGCGTACAGGTCCACGGTTCTCTGAAAGTGGTGACACAACTGGATAAAGGTGGTGAAGGCAGTGTACGGCCTGCTTGCTTTCAATCAATCAGTCAGGGCATAGAGTATAAAAATTGGCATGTTGCAGCTGTACAGGACTTAAGTTTCAACACATTTGGAATATTGTGTACATTTCTGGTCACCTCACTGTCAGACGGATATGGAGGCTTTGGGGAGGGGGCAGGAAAAGTTTACCAGGATGTTGCCTGGTTTGGAGGGGATTCACTACAAGGAGAGATTGGACAAACTTGGTTTGTTTTCACGTGAGCATCAGAGGCTTGGGGGGGTGGGTGGGGAGCAGAAGGTGGTGGTGACCTGATGGAAGTTTATAAAATGAGACCTGGATAGAATGGATAGTTGCAATCTATTTCCCAGGGTCAAAATGTCAATTACTAGGGGATTTGGGTTGAAGGTAACAAGTGGAAGTTTAAAAAGGAGATGAGAGGCAAGCTTTTTAAAAAACTACACAGGATGGCAAGTAGCTGGAATGAGCTGCTCGGGGGGGGAGGGGGGTGCGGTAGTAGAAGCAGATACAAGAGCAATGTTTAAGAGGCATCTTGACAGATACATGATTAGGCAGTGAAGTGGGATACAGACTATGTAAAAAGGTAAAAAAAAAGGTCTTGTGTTGATACAGGTTTGGCGAGCCTCTTCCTGTCTTGATGGGATTTCCAGTCATATCCAACTTCATTCATGGAATAGGCAATAGGAGATCCCCAGGGGATTGGGCTAGGCTCTTCCAGCCAATGGGTGTGCCACATGCATTAGCCCCTCCTCTCCATCCCCCACATCCTAACCAAATCCCAGCAATGTCCCATGGCTGAATCCAATTCTCCAAATAATCTCTAGAACTTCTCCTGTTACATCATCATGATCACAGACCAGTCTAGCTCAGGAACAGGCCCTTTGGACACCAAGCATGTGTTAACACATGGACACCTTACTAAGGTAAAGGAATTGGAGAGATGATAATGTTTGAATTGTAATATCTAATGGTGTAAAGTATCCGGGAGCTGAGTGGGTTCGATAAAGGCTGGAATACAGACTGGGGCAATGAGCGGGAAGATGGAGGGGGGTCAGGGAATCAATGTTGTTGGGGAGGGGAAAGGGGGAGGGGGAGGGAAAGGGGGGGAGGGGGAGTGAAAGGGGGAGGGAGGGGGGTGAGAGGAGGGGAGAGGGAGGGGGGGGAGAGGGAGGGGCAAGAGGGAGGAGGGGGGGAGGGGGAGAGGGGAGAGGGAGGGGGAGGGGAGAGGGAGAGGGAGGGGAGAGGGGAGAGGGAGGGGGAGAGGGAGGAGGGGGGGAGGGGAGAGGGAGAGGGAGGGGGAGGAGGAGAGGGAGGGGGAGGGAGGAGGGGAGGGGGGAGAGGGAGGGGGCAGGGGGGGAGAGAGGAGAGGGGGGGCGGGGGGAGAGAGGAGAGGGGGGGCGGGGGGAGAGAGAGGGGAGAGCGAGAGGGGGGGGAGGGAGGGAGGGGGGAGAGGGAGGGGGGGGAGGGGGTGAGAGAGGGGGGAGGGGGGTGTGAGGGGGGGACAGGGTGGGGGGGACGGGGGTGAGGAATTTGAGGAGGGTCTCAGAGCCTCTGAGCAGCTGAACTGGGGAAGCCTTTGGGCAGAGACGGCGCTGCTGCTGCTTCCCCTCCCGGCCACCAGGGTCCGCTGTAACCCTCCTGGCCGGTGCTGTAGCCGCTGCTCCTCCCAGTGTCACCTCCTGCCGCCTCCGGCCCAGCAGCTGCTCATTGGCGGAACATCCGGGGCCTGTGGCGTGGCGGGGCCACCGCCATGTTGCCGTGACGTCACGGCGGCCTTCCCTCCCCCTCCTCCCCTTTCCCCCCTCCCTTCCCTCCACCAGGAACCCAATCAAAATTAAATCCATATTTATATCCCGGGGCGAGGCCGCGCCTGCGCGCTATCTTCTCCCAGACTGCGCCGCGCGGGTCAGATTTTAAAAAACACAATTTTAAAATAAAAGAAGCGCTGTTCCCGAATTGAGCAGAAACAGAGTTTCTGCCGGGAGCGGATTAGGAATAAAAACCATCAACATTTGTTTCAAAAATTTACATGTACCTGCGGGTGCGCATGTGCAGTAGGGGAATTCTCCCAGAGGGCCGTGCGCGGGCCGCCGCCGCATTGAAGCCCCTGGCAACGGCAAGATGGTGGCGGGCCGTCTCCCCGGCAACGGCAAGATGAACTATAGTCAGGGAGAGTGAAGAAACTGCCTGCTGTGTGGGGATAAGAGCAGACCTGCAGAGTGAAGTAAAACATCTCCATCACATCCTGTAGGAATGGAAAATATCCACATTGTGAAACGAATGGGAAGCGAGAACAGAGTATACCGTCTAACTACAGGGGATAAAAGGTCACTCAGATCGGAGGGACATCAGCCATTAAATTAGCAGAAGACTGGACACAGCCGGTCTGAACTGGACTTGTTAACAGTTCGCCGATAAGACGGATGAGTCTCATAGGAAGGAATCAGGTAAGGATATTGGAACAACCCGACAATATGCACTCTTACAGTAACAGGAGAATATGGCTGGAGGGGAGCAGAGGGGCTTGGGGGACATGAACCAACACACAGCACAGCCTGTGGCTCGGGGCACCTCCATCCGATAGGGGATTGACAACACAGAAATGGGACAGGGAGCAGCAATTAGGGGAGAACAATGTATTGTGTAATGTCGTGGTTCCCCAATACGACAACTTGTTTAGCCCGATCGAAACAGAGAGTCTGAGTCGTAATCCTCCAAGCAGTAGACTTTATTTTCCAATACAAGAGAATAAAGCCGGGATGTCCGGAACACTCCACAGAACCCTCGGCTTACAGTTCTTTTTATGCTCATTTCAGCTCCATATCTCAAGATTCTTATCTCGCTTTTACAGCTCGACCTTACTTCGCCACCATTGTTTCTAGCTGACCTTTTATTTGTCTTACTCGAGATTGGTCACTCCCTGTTACATCTCTTTGTTCCTTAAACCATGGTGGTTATAAACCTTGCCCTTATCTAAACCTCTCTGCTCGTATAATAATCGTGGTTTAGCTGACTTAGGCCGAATGTAAGGAAAAACATGCTCACTTTATTTTCTCTGTTTTACTACAATTAAATATTAAGTTGAACCACTGGGCAGTGTTCATTGTTCTCCCAGGTGACTGCTGTTTGCATTCGTTTAATAAGTAACTGCTGTACTGCTTCTTTGGGTCTCCTGTTTTGATCACATCAACTATACTTGATTACATTAGGTCAGCTGTGCTTGATTACATTAGGTTACATACTCATCCCATCACCCATCTAAATCTACTTTAAGAAAACATTTCACTAATATCTATGATTCTGAATTCCATACCCAGCTCAGGTATAATATTTAATACAGGTTTCTCTTACATAGGTATAATATTTAGTACAGATTTCTCTTACAGTAATTGATTAACATGCTTGGAGAAATAGTATAAAACTCCTGCTTAAACTCAGTGGAAGGTCTGCCTATTTTTTTGGACACCCGGTCTTGCAAGAACATTAAACAAAATATCTTGCTTCTTCAGAACTTGACTCGACTAAATTGTTT